>VTPC01091296.1:4542-85110 GCA_011009095.1 Ignelater luminosus
TTTTTCTCGGAAACTATGCAATTTTTACCTACCGTTTTTTATCGCAAATGTATGTACTATTACACCGCTATCCAGCTTTAAGAGGATACCCTTTATTTCGGAATCACCCTGTATATACCATGTTTTATGGATTATAAAACACTTATCTGTCATTATTGTTATAAGAGTTGTACTATTTATTCATGAGGATGTATATTACAACACGATAATTATGATTTTAGTAATATACAGGGTAAAATTTTGAAAAGTTTCAATGGGCCATATTTTTTTTTTAATAAGAGATATCAAAAAATGCTCAAAACCGTTTCAGTAGTATGTAGGGAAAACCAAAGTGACCCCACAAATATGGGGCCACCCCCAACTCCCAACTTTGAAATCTTAAATGGCAAACCTCTACTTGCGACACTTCACTCTTGAAAAATGCTTTTCATTATCTGATCACTTTATTGTTAAATAAATTATGAATATTTTATCCAAATGTGTCTTTGTATGGTATCAATGAAAAGCATTTTTCAAGAGCTTTCCAGTGATGTGTTGTAAATGGGGTGTTGCCATTTAAGACTTCAAAGTTAGGGATGCGCCATACTTGTGGATTACTTTGGCTCCACCTGCATACTACCAAAATGGTTTTGAGCATTTTTTGATATCTCTTATTAAGAAAAATACCGCTCATTGAAACTTTTCAAAATGTCACCCTGTATTATTATGCTTTAAACTTACATGAATTAATAAAAATATGTGCAGAGTGAACAGTGCCTTATAATAAAACAGGTGTACTAGAAGTACTCTAGAGTAAGTAATCTGTTTTAATGTTTAGTTCATTGCTATATTGTGAATGACACTAATTATTACTTTGATTGAAGAATTATTTATTGTATTAATCCAATGAGTTTTTCTAAAAATTGCTAAGAAACCATCTGTAAAATATAAAGTACCAATTGGTTTCAAATGAAATAATTCTAAAAACTACTGATTTCTCTTAAACTTCTAATTTACAGAATTTTTTAATGATGATTTAATTTTAATTTAAAGGAGATTTGACATAGTCTAATTTTGCTTAGAAGAAAAACTGAAATTGTCCCCCACCTCTCCAATATGGCTGCCTTAGCATACAGAGGATTGGTAGGACTTCTAATATATTGTTACTATTGCGTTAGTAGTACAGAAAATATACAGTATGTCCCATAAATGGCACATCATAAGGGCACGGTGTATTTCCTTGATGAAATCTAAGCAAACACCAGAGTATAACAGAACACAAAATCTTAAATATCTGCATATTAATATTCTTCTTGATGAGATAAGATTATTGTGAAATATGTAAAATGTAGCTACACTAAACATGCTATTTCTTGGTAACTAGGTAACAACTAATTCTAGACTACTACTATGTTGCCAAATTTCAAAAACTTTAACTGTTAATATCTTGCTATTAGCCTTTTCTTCTTACTTTTTAATCAAGAATAACATATTGTGACAATTATGCGCCATTTATAGGACACCTTGTATACTACATCTCAGCTTGTTACTAATTAGTTTTGTTATTTGGCAAAATTTATTTTAATATGACTGCACTATAAAAGTTTTCTGTTTACATGATGTATATGACAAATGTTTTCACAGGGAAGATTTACACATAGAAAATCCACATGTAACATACTTGTGATATAGCATCAGCTGGGTATTCACTATTATTGAACATTAGAAATATTTCTTACCACAGTGATTTTTACATGTATGATGCGATCTACGAAAAGATCGGAAAAGTAAATTTCTCTGTAGAGCAAAATACACAATCACTGTCAAATTATTGATTTTTAGGTTCAATCTTAGATGTTTCTAGTAACTTTTGGTAACATTGTAAGCTATAATAAACCAGCTCTGTAGGCTATTGTCTTGCTATTCCACATATGATTTTACAAGCTACATTTTTAAAACGCTGGATTTTTAACAAATCGAACTGTGTTTTTCTTTTTGAATAGTATCCTCTAAGTCTGTAGAATAATACATAGTCAAAAAAATGAAAATTGATATTTTTCAACTTAAGGTCTCTTTTTATAGATGGCATCATGTATAAAGCGGTGATTAAGCTTAACCAAAAATACATTTTTCAGCTGTGCTTTAAATCTTTACTTCTTTCTTTGGTTATCATTATACGGTTATTCTTTCAACTGTATGTTTTATGTCGGCTACATATTAAAACAATTTTTATCACAAAGATAAATGATTAAAGCCAAATCAACTAGGGTGAATAATTACCACCATGCTATATTATAATAAACAATAATATTACCAAGGAACGGTATCGGTTAGTTGATGCGTCATAAGAAGAATCAGTGATGTGATCGTGCCAGCGGTGGAGCGTTTACCAAGTATTATATCAATGTACGTACACATGCATATAATAAAACAAAAATGTGTTGCACCACTGGCCTGCGCTTATCTTGCAGAAAATATGTCACTATCTTATGCGAATTGCACATGTTTAGTTGTCCGCCTAAGTAATATTGATAAACTCAACGTGTTTAAATGCATCGTGGTCAGGTATACGGACAACTTTACTGAACCATCAACTATTTAATACCGCTCCTTGAATATTACTATTCTTTTTATAAAATTATTTGTAATAAATATACAATATACTGATTTCTATGTTTTTATTATATTATTGCGTTTTATTAATCATCTTAAGAACAAAATATTAGCAACACTTCTGTGATAATATAACTGTTATTCTCTTACACGAATAATAGTATTGCATTAATTTAAATAGTCAGAAAAATGACAAAAGTATAGAGATAATCTCATAATGCTTTTACTTTAAAAATGGTCATTAATAAATTTGGCACTAATGATTTGACTTTGCTTAAATATCCTTGCATAAACATCTTTCTAGTCCATAGGTTTTTATTTATACAATGTTTTGTTTTTAAGTTTTTTTTTTTATGAAGGGATCGCACACAATATAGAGACTTGCACATGTGTATTGCACTTTTATGTTATGTGAGCTTCAAGTGGTGCATTTCAGGTATGTGCTTTGGGCTTCAGAAGTGAATTCAGAGTCTTTAATTTTATGTGCTTATCGTGATTGTAGGTTAATTAACCTTCTTATTTTAAATTATGTCTCGTGCTCAAGTTAATATGTATGCGTTTATATTTCATTACATTGGCTTTCTTAACAAAAAATTAATCATTCTTGCTAACGTAGTTAGTTCATTTACTTTTTGAAGGTTTTGAGAAGGAATTGTAGTTTCAATAATAATAATTAATCAATTAATAACAATAAAATTTAAGGCTCTTGAATATTAACAATTTATATGTTCCAATAGTTGTTAAATGAAAATGTATATAAATGTATATTTTTTTAGGATGATCTAGAAAGTTTAAGACATTCCAGTGCTCGAGATCTAGCAGCACTAGCTACAGAACTTGCAAAAAGTGAAGAAGAAAGAAGGCATCTCACTGATTTAGTTACGGTTTTAAGACAGAGAAGTTCTCCAAATTCAGCAAATGATGATCAAGCAAATCAAGAGCGCAAACTTTTAGAACAAAGGTTAGAAGAAGCGCACTTACATCTTGCCGACATTAAAACTTCATGGAGTGATAAGATTGCTTCACTAGAAACACAAGTAAGTTAATTTGAACTGTCTCATAATAGTATTATTTATAACACTATTTAAAATTAAACTTGAAACTTAGGTCGGCAGATTAAGTAGACAAGCTGCTGAAGAAAGTGCAGAAAGAAGAAGAGCTGTACAAGAAAAAGATACATTACTAGAGAAAACAAAACAAATGGAATGTGAATTAGAATGCAATCGTCTTGAACTTAATAATAAAGAAGCTAAGATTCGGCGTTTAACTTCAGAAATTGAAGAATTGTCAAAAGAATTGAAAATACTTCGTACTGATTCTGAAGAGGAAGTAACATTTTTAAGAAAACAAATTGTGAGTTAATATGGAAAGAAGTAGGATGGTTTTGATCTATGCTTTGTTTTATGATATCGGTTACAGTTATGTGAAAATCTAAACAAGCGACACCATAATTTATGAATTAAATATGTATGAAACAATTTAAAAAGGCTATCAACACAAAGTAACGATCTACTTAAAAATTAACCTGGCAATCAATTTTGTGTTGGAAGCATTTTTAATGTTTCTTTTCTTTGCTTGCCAATTGATAAGAATTCCTACTGCATTTGCTGGGTTTGTGGAATCTTTAAATATATCATCTATTAAATAGTTAAATATAGTATTTACACTGAAACATCACATTATTATTGCATGTATTAGCCAACTGTAGTAATATTGCATTCGCTTAATAGTTTCAAAATCTTACACCAAGGTTTACCATTGTGTACATATTTATCTTTGCTTTAATTTGTTTATAATTTAAGAATGACATCTTAAAAATATTAATTCGTGTATAAGCAAATTCTTTATCTAAATTAGTAAAAATACTTAACACATTACAAGAAATTCGATGGGAAAATATGCTTGATGAAAACTACAATTCAAAACAAAATATTTTCTGGTCATAAACAGACATTAAAATATTTAAGATAACACTAATCTATATAAGTTAAGTTGCAATTTTATGTAGAATAAAAATAACAATGAAAGTTTATAATTTATCAGGTAAGCTTTGAAAGTAAACTAACTTCATTACAAATATTCAGGAAGCGTGAACTGAAGATAGCACATACAAATATATTTAAATAATAAAAATAAATTCATTTCAAGTTATTGCTGTTTGCCGAATGGCTCTCTTATTTTGTTATTGTACTTCTTTCTCTGTCTTCCTTTTTCCTTCTTACCTGTTATTCTGATTTTTCAAACTACCCTTGTATATATTTTCTTGCCCATTTTTACAATATGCCTGAGTTGTTTTAATTGGTTTCTATAATCTTCTCTATTGATTCTACTTTCTTATTATTGTATTTGGTATTCTATCTATCCATTGCTGTAATTCCTTCTACTTCTCTTAAAACTCGTATTTCTTGTGTTTTTATCCTCTTCAATAGTTTCTTGCTCAGGATCCATGTTCCATTACTATAGGTTAACATAAAAGCTGTTCTGTTCTGGTTCTGTTTTTAGTTATAACTGCCTTCCATTTGATGCCGAAGGTACTGTTCTCTACAGTTCAGTATGGTACTGACCCTGGATATAATCGAGGTGTACAAAATAAACTTATCGACATGAATGCTATTGCTACCCCAAGACTCTCAGTTTGACTTCACTCATAAAGCTGCCTTGATGACCTTGACAAGATTTACTGCTATTTCTGTATAGCTTCTCACTTTAACATCACAGATTCAAGTTGCTGACTTGTACTTTCATTCAACAAGTACCAATCATTCCAAACTGTTTGATTGTTAAAAACATAGCAACAATACTATAAAACCATAATTTTTGTATTTTCAAGAATGTAAGGTTAAGTGGAAGAACAACTCTTACTTGAACTTCGTTGAAATAAAGTTGCTATTATTGTTATTATTAATTGTTTTTAAGCATAGTCTAATTGTAAGTGAGGAGAATACAGCCCCTTTTTTTCTTCTGTTATACACTTCATTTTCAAGAATAGTAGTAATAGTATACATTAAATGTATGACTTTTCGTTAGTGTAACACTAACTTGTTTCTAATTTTAATTTTGAATGAGATCAATCTATTACATAAAGTCTGGTGTCCATTGTTACAAAGATCAATTTATACACATAAGTTTTGGTTGTATACTCTGTTCATGATGTTTCTGGGTCGTAACAGGCCATGCTTTCATTTTGTAAGGATGGAAGTGTTGTTTCCTTTTTTTTTTGAAAATTGATATACCTGCGTCTGCATTTGGCGCTGTTGCACAATCAGAAATTTTGTATAAACATTTAGTATCGGTTAGTTTTGCTTTGTTAAAAAGAGATCAAATTTCTCTTATATTTTGCATCTATTAATCTCAATTAAGAAGAATGCCAAACTTTATAAATAAAAACATAAAACTTTAATTTTTTATAAATATATATAAATAGAAATTTTCGTGAAACGATCTTTTAGCGCAATCAATTTACAGATTTACAGAAAAAAGACAACAGCGTGACGTCAAACTGTCATAAAATTATAACCTTAAAGTACATTAAGCGTCAATAAGATTTTACAAGCTGAGTTAATAGATAAACAGCCTGGTTTACAACATCCAAATTGTCATTCTGCCACAGCCATATACAACCCAGAAATGTCGTGAACGGATTATACAGTATTTTTTTTAAATGGTGTGTCTTTTCCAGAGTTTTTTGCTTCTAGTTACTTAATTCTATATTTATAGTGAAACTAGTTAAATTAGTATCTATTTGCTATCCAAACTACTAGGTATATAAATTTACTCAACATATCAGTCTGAAAACCCTGTACTTGTTTTGCTCCACTCAACCAATGGATAAGAGTTTACTGAACAAACTTATTAATATGTCTTACTGTTTCATTTTTTCTTTACTGCTTTTTATTTACAGTTAATCTAGCACCACTTTATGGTGTCTCTTACTTTTTTTCAGGTTAAGTTGGTTAAGTTAGATCTGAGGAGATAAATGTCAAAAATTTTGCAATTCAACAAGAGTATTAACTGGTAAATACTATCAATATCTGTCGGTTAGTGTTCTGAATGTGGCCATTCAATTTTAATATTAAACATATTACCTTCATTGTAAATAGTTGATTGTAGTTTCATGAAATTAAAATATTTCAGTTATTTGTAGACAAACTAGTATTTCTAAATAATAAAATAAACAATTTAATATTGAAGCTGTCAGTCAGTCAGTCTTCTAAAGATTGGCCGTGTTTTTCAAGTGTACGAACAGCTGTTCGAGTACTCGAACACGAAAAATAATGTTTTTTTATGTGATCGGAACATGTTGATAGGTGTTTCAGTACTAGCACAAACGTTCGAACAAGCTGTGTGAACACGATTTTCATGCACGATGTAGAGAGGAGGTGCATGAGAACAGAACTGAAAACCTAACCTCATAAAATTACTTGCAATTATTATTATTGTTGCAGTCATCTCGTAACACAGTGTAACCACATATCATAAAATGGATATTGTATATTATAAATGTCATTATTGTAAAAATAATGAACTGTTATGGGAAGATATAGCAGGTCATCCATGTTTGCAATTACAAATAGATAATAAAGATTAATAATATAGAAATAAATTGTTTTACGGTGATTTCAATAATTGTGTCAAAATTGTTTTTTGTGTATTTAGTAATAATGTAAAAAGGATTAATAAATGAATTTTACAGCAATTATCAAAGCAATAATATCAATCTCTATTGTTTTATTGCGCTGCTGAAATGTTATAATTTACAAAAGCCAATATCGAACACTAAAAAACATCTGTCAAGTGTCAACCGTCATTTGCTACTCTAACTCATTTTTTGATTTATTTGTTCGAACATTTGTTTAGAACATAATATTCAGTGTTCGGGATTACCTTGCTTGAACATACGGTGCAATTTAAAAACACGGCCATTATAATATAATAACAAATAAATATATTATAAATGTTTTTATTTGTGCTACAGACTGTTGGTAATGGATAGCAACTTCATGGTATTTTCTTCTTCCTTGTATAGTAGCTGATCTTGAACATATCACACAATGGCCGCTATGAATTCTATCATTTGAATTTTCTCTCTTATCAAAATCGGATTTCCATTCTAATATCTGCACTGAACTCTTAACTGATTGGAAGTGCCTTTAGTGAGATTTGTTTGTGTCTGTAATAACCTACACACACAATGAGTAATGATTATGTCAGATACATCAGACTGGTTGAGTTCACTGTAAGCACTGCACTAATGACAATTGAGTTGTTATGGCACATAAACATAGAGAATGGACAGTATTATTAAAAGAAACAAACAAACATTGAGATGAAAGCCAGAACAAAGAATTAAGTAATAGAAGTATCAACAATACAAAATATATAAAGTAAATATACAGTGTGTCCAAGATAAGGAGGCACAGCATGGGGATTTTGGAAACGGTAAGAGATACAGAATCAGTTAAATGGGATGAAAGTTGGCTATTTATAGAACCTTTTTGTTAGCTTTGCAAAATTTAGATATCTTGGATAGTTTCAGAGATATTTAAAAAAAAAGTAGATTTCTCGGTTTTCGTTATTATTTTTTCTTTTCTTTATTTGAAGAGATTTTGGAAAACTAAAACCACTTTTCCATTGCCACTTTTTGTTCTCTATTAAAATACGCTAACAAAATTCCTGTACAACGTTTCGGTTTCGAGTAACCATCATCAACCTCTTTTTTTTTAAATAGGTGGAAAAACATTTGAAAATTGTTTTCATTAAACCCTTGTTGTTAAAATTCTAATGATGTAAACATGATAGGGTTATTTTGGTTTTGATTTTTTTGTGTTTAACGCTGCTGTGACCAACTGTAATAATTGCTGTTCATCTTCAAAATTTTGGTTGAGCACATGATTCTTGATATAACACCAGGGGAAAGAAATCTAACGGTGTTAGATCAGGTGATCGTGCAGGCCAGGGTACTGCAGAATGCATTAATTTATAGCATAAGAAATCAAAATAACCCTATCATGTTTACATCATTAGAATCATGACAACAAGAGCTATTCAAAACAATTTTCAATTGTTTTTCCGCCTATTTCAAAAATGAGGTTGATAATGGTTACTCAAAACCGAAATGTTGTACAAGAATTTTGTTACCGTATTTTAATAGAGAACAAAAAGTGGTTTTAGTTTTCCAATATCTCTTCAAATAAAGGAAAGAAAAAATAATAACGAAAATCAAGAAATCTACTTTTTTTAAAATATCTCTGAAACTATCCAAGATATCTAGATTTTGCAAACGCCAAAAAAAAGGTCCTATAAATAGCCAACTTTCATCCCATTTAACCGATGCTGTATCTCTTACCGTTTCCAAGATCCCCATGCTGTGCATCCTTATCTTGGATACACTGTATACAGCGCCCTGTAAATGATGCATAAACGCCATGATACATTATTCCTTATTAAAAAATAGGTTGAAAAGTCTAATACTTTCTAAGAGCTGTTTGACACAATGCTAAATTTTGTGGAAATTTTATAAAAGAATTTTTACAAAAATTTCTTTGAAAATTGTAGTGAGTTGTATGTAACTGTGCATAATTTTTTACAAAATTTACAGCTGTTTGCTGTTTAATGCAACTTGTACACATAACCTCAAATAATAGGGAAGCAAGCAAACGTGCAGAAGATCAGCTGATGTCGGTTTGCGCATAGACGCGTTCACGTTCACTGGGCATTTTCTGCAAGAAATTTACCGATTTTTAGAACCTGTTCTATAAAAATTTAATTGTCAAAAATTTCTATGTAAACTCCGTTTGCAACGACTGAAAATTTTTAAAAAATTAATTGTACAAAAGAAGTTGATTTTTCAGAAATGGATGAGACATTTTTGGATTTTAATGATGGTGTAAGCTCACATATTCTGGGCGTTTTTATCTGGCAAAATCTTTAAATTGAAACCACTATAGCTTGAAAATGAAGCCCTGGAGGGTAATTCTGTTATACTTTAGTTTTTGCTTAGATTTCAACAAGCAGTCATGCTGTGCTATTATTTATGCATTATTTGTGGGACACTCAATGTAAACAAAAACTGCAGATATTTGTAGGTTAATATAGGGAACACACATTCAGTGGTACTTATTTCGTATCAATCTTTAAAATTAAATTTTAAAAAATTGTACATATTTATTGACATATTGTAAAATCACATATTCCTGTCTCAAAACGTTAGTTATAATCAGGTTATGGAATTAGTTATCACTCCGGGTCAATGGTTTATTTATGACAAAAGGAAGCTGACTCACAGCATTTATCTTCTACTGTATCTATTGTATGTAAATATACAAAAAATGGGGTGACTTTAATTTTAATTACAATAAGAAAGTTTAGACTTAAGCTTGGTTTGTTTTAAATTACATAAGTATTGCATTGATGGCTTGCATGTATTCTTTCCTATCTTACTTTTTTCTAACCTTATCCTAACCTTAACAAATAATGAACACTTGCATGTTAAATAGTAAAATTATCACTTGCAGCATTATATTTTTCTAGTTTTTTTAACCTGAATGTTTCAACTGTTGTATTTACTTCTTCATCATTTGAATTTTGTAAATGCAAATGGTGGTGTACTTATTGGTATCAGTATTATTTCCATTGATACACATATCTAATTATCTAAAATATCAAATAAGAAGTTTTGAATGCAATATTACTTAGGCACCTATATTATAGTTATTATTTGTATTTTATTTTTAAGAGCTTTTGAATTTTGTATATTTTTCACATATTCCTTTTACATACTACTGTTTAAGTTGTGATAAAACTATGCTGTTTTTTTGTTTTATATAATACTGAAATGATTTTATGCTTTTGTTATTTTTTTCTATCTTATATTTTTGGTGGTAAATAAATCTTTTCTTTTTGTTGCTTAAGTTTTTCATACCTTTTCCTTTGTTGTTTCCCTTGAAAAACTTCTTGTTTACATAAACTTTACATGCGGAGGTTTAAATGTTAAGTCACACATAACATGTTTTCTAGTTATAATAATTATTGTTAAATCTCTACATAATATTCTAATACAATAATGAATTGCAGCAAGATGCAAGCACTGAAATAAAAGCTGTTCGTAAAAATTTAGACAACACAGAATGTCAATTAGAAAAAACTGATGACGAATGTAGCAAGTTAAGATTATCCGTTGAATCAGAACATCAAGCAAATAATTCGCTTAGACAGCTTATAACGAAACTTGAAAAAGAATTAAACGAAGAAAAGACTAATTCATTAAATGTTCAAAAGACCTTAAGCAGGTAAGAATTAACATACAATTTTGTATTGTGTCTTTTGTTTGAAAGCAGTGTGAAAAATTAAAAATTTGGAACATATTTATAGAGTAACATCAGAAAAGAATTCTGCTTTATTAAGAAATGCAGAAATATCACAACAAATGGAGATAGCCAAACAGGAAACAAGAAGGCAGGAAATTGAAATGACTGAACTTGCTAATAAAATAACTTTACTTGATGAAGAAAATAAAAAATATAAAGAAAGGGAAACTAAAAATGTAGAACAAGAATTAAAGAATAGTATAGCACACTTAGAAGAGCAACTAGTAGAGAAAAATAAGGTAAGAAACATTTGAGTCTTCTATTACAATAGAGACGCAGTATATATTTTCTAAATCATTTTTGTCATAAATAATAGTTTTGAGATTGGAATTCTTCTGATTTTATAATATCCTTTTTCTTTTTGCAGAATATAAAGACGTTACAGCTACGATTAGCCGATATGAAAAAAACATTACAACAAGAACTGAGAACACCAGGAAGTACAAATTACTATAACGATTTGTCAGACACAAATTGTGCAGCTATATTAACACCAAGTCAAACCTCAACCAAGAATCTACAGCACAGTATACGCAAAGATGATGATGATATAAATTTCAAGTACCTAAAGCATGTTCTAATCAAATTTCTAACTAGTCGAGAATACGAAGCACAACATTTAATTAGAGCCGTTTCTACGTTATTGAAATTTTCACCAGAAGAAGAAAAATTGCTACAGGACACGTTGGAATGGAAAATGTCTTGGTTTGGAGTGTTTGGACCAAAGCCTAAAGTTGGAAATGGGCAGCTGGCAACAAATATACCACCTAGCTGATGGTTATTTTAAATGCGAGATGATGTGGAAGTGTTCAAGTTAGCTTAATGTAGCTAATAAACAACAAATAATAAATTGATAAGCGAATGCAGCATTCCTATTAAATAATACGGTTCTATCTAGAACTAGTTCAAAGCCAAAAAAATTCGACTGCATTATTAAAAAACGGAATAACTAATTCATATTATAAAAAAAAACTTCCATTAGCATTCCACTGTTAATCCTAATTAAAATAGGAATTTTTATAATGTAAGAGCCATGTAAGATTTTGTAGAATTTTCAAATGCGGATCATGTGTCTGAAATTAAAGAAAATTGCTTGTTTAATGTAATGAAAGAAAGAGTGATTAAGGAATAATTTATTTGAAAGATATTTTTATGTATTAAATATGCTTTTTCCATTAATATATTTTATATAACGTAATTATTATTTAATTTTATGAAAATGTGACGTCTATATATTATGTTAAAATTTGTGATTAACAATATGTATTGTAAATTATTTATATTGTTTTGAAATAAATTTATTTTGTGCACAACCTTTGGTTTTGTAAAAACTGAAAATTTCTTTTGTCAGCATTTCTTTCCGATTGCCATCAACTGAATGAAGTTGCTCAGTATTGACAATACAAGGAAGTTGACTACAAACAATTGAAAAACCCAAATACTTCTTATAAGTTTCAGATTTTAGACTCGCATCATGCATACTTTAGTAAGACTCTTTGTAACTGGACATTCTTAACACGTTAAACGCCATAGCAGTCAGTAGGGACCGCTCAAGAGAATGCTGCCCAGGCCACGGCGGTCACTATGTACTGCTGGACATTGATTTTATTTTCAATGCCACACAAGCCAGCAGGCCCTTGTATTAGCCAGTTTAACTGCGCAGACAGGCCGCTGTGGCCTGTAGGGACTATGTAAACTTGCCAGTTTTTTAGTTAGAAAAACGAAGAAAAAATTACACATATATTTTATTCAAATACATGTATGACAAAGGTATCAAAAATATAATATAATATAAACTTAAAAAGTAAGTAAGGTAACACTTTCTAAACTTATTTATAATCAAGACGAAACAAATATTTGATCTTATGTAAGACAAGTCATTTTATACACACCTAAATCTAAATGCAAGTTTGTAAACTAACCAAATGGCTCGAGAAACAACTTGTGTGTTTATTTATGATAAACGCTAAAACAATCAAAGCAAAAATGAAGATTTTCATCACAATTGACACAATATGTGGTAACTTTGGACACTTTGTTTTTTGATATAAGTCCTTTTAGTTTCTTAGCATAACACCCTTTACAATACCATCTTACTTTGTGAGCTACACCTTCTTTTTTCTTCAGTACATGAATTTCACGATTTTTACTGCCGTTTCTTGGTGTTGTTGGTTTGTTTGCTGACTTGTTTTCTGCAAACATTAAACTCTCAACAATATTTTCCTTGAATTCTGTAATAAGACATTGACTTATTGCTTAGAGCCTTATGGAGAAAATGGGTATTTACTAACGCAGTACCAAATATCAGTTCAATGGCAATTTTCCTGTACCAGACATAAAAAGACCTTTTCAAAATTATTTTAACAGCTCTTAACATTTGCAATTTTTATAAGGGGTCAGTTTATTTTCGTATTTCGGTACATTGACATCTAAAAAATATCAATTCACAGTCGATTTCAGAATTTTGTATTCTACAATATTCATAAACCATAAATCCCCGTAATTACCACTAACATTGTCATTTGAAACTTACAACAACAAAGATAGACATAATTTACAGAGAATTGTTTAGTAATAATCAATTTTAAAAATTCTTTTTTCATCTACTAAATGTAAATTAGAATATTTGACTAAAACTGATAACACTCTACCTAAGGAACTTTCATAAGGGCTAATTACTCTAAGATGAATATTTTAGAAAATATGACAAAGTAAAATGAGCCCCGGGTCCACTGGACCCACCTTGACCAGATAAGGGTTAAGATATATTACATTTTGAACACAAGAAAATAACAATACTTACCATCGCTAAATTGTGATACAGTCTTTGCAAGTTTTAAAATGCGTTTTGTACGTTGACTCATAATAAAACAGCCCAACATGAAACACCACTTTTTTAGCACATCCCAAATGATTTGATGTTTACTAACGGAATGATAACGCAAGAATTCAAAAGGCAACAAGGACCTTTAATGGGACCGCTGTGGCTTGTGTGGAATATTATTCCAATTCTGCCATGGCGGTCCCAGAGGCCCACTAAAACAAATTTGGAAAAAAAAACACTTTGGATGACATTTATGTGTTAATTTGAGGTTCAACAATTAAAATAAAACAAAAAATTATCTTGGCCCAGGGGGTATTTTTCTCATCATTTACTGGCGTTTAATGTGTTAATTGTAGAGTCTATACTTTATTGCTGTGTTGAATATAATCATTTTGTAAATACGCCAAGCAGGAATTACACTTCTTTCATTTAATGAGAGCAAGTTTGTTTAAATTGATATGTACAGGGTGTTTCAAATTCAAGCTTAAGCATGGAAATCTCGCTTATTATAAGAGATAGAGCCTAGGACACCACATTTGATAAGATTTTCCACACTGTTTTTAACAATATGAAACACTCCATAGCTAACTTGATTTACAAAATCAGTATAAAATAAAATTGGTAAAAAGTTTTAAATATCTACGTTACTTAAATCCTATTGACTATTGACCAGCCCTCGTTCTTTATAACCAATTTGCATCTTTTTAGCAAGGAATTCACCAGTTTCCCTAACTCCTTCAAAATAAAGTGATGCCAAGCTTGAACTAGAAGTTTGATTAATTCCATTTTTGTTGTGGGTTTCCATTTAGATATGGCACTTGCTATCCTTGGCTATAAGTTTTCTATGGGACTGAGATCAGGGGATTGTACTATTAATTATATTGGTAGTCATCCTGGATTGAATTAGTTTTGCCCTATGGCAAGGAGCATGGAAAATAAAATCTTCTCCAATCAAGTCTAGGCAACATCTTATTGCGACAATTGTCATCCTAGATGTGATATGTAATCAATCAATGTTTTACGCAGACATGCAAGCCCTATACCATGACAGTGGTTGGATGCTTAGTTGTAGGAGTATTTTGGTGAAGATTCTTCTTCTAGAAATCTTTTAACATATGTATTTTCGACAGATTTGTTACCTTCTGTGGTCCAGTTTGTAGGTTCTTTAGCCCACTGCAGATGAAAGTGGTGGTTTCTTCCATGATCTACACCCCCATCGTCCATAACCAAAGCACTCTGCCTTATAGTGGAAGCACACACTAACATTGGTAGCTTCACCCCATAACTTGGTTAATTCAGTGACTTGTTTTTCTTAGGACAGCATCATTCCATGGTTACTCACTACACTGTCAAGAATTTTTCCCGTTTCAACATACTTCTCAATAACTTAAATAACTGAAGACTGATTACACTTAAAGGGAATCACAACACAAAAATCACAATTTATTTTTTAACATATTTTTGTAGGTCATTGAAATGGAATTTGAATGGTCTAAGTCCCGTTGCAATACTCGGAATAGTTATGTCAATATTGCTGTTTAAATATTTGAGTGTGACGTCAAACTGCGAGACGGCTGTGTTGTGTCTATCTGCAGCATTGTATCAGGAACTGATTTATTGCAGTCTTAGTTCAAGTTACACGTTGTGACAAATACATGTCAATTCCGTTATATTATGTGGATTATTTCAGTAAGCATTTAAGACTGTTACCGTAAATATATAAGGGTGAAATATTCATATTTTAAATCTTCAATTTTAACCAATAAACCTTTATAAATTTAAACCCAGTGTCCAAATTAAAATGTGTTTGTTTATTTTTAGAATATTTGTTTTATTTTAAAATGAATTCAAACCTGTTCGTGAGAATTTTCAAGAAGCAAGTAATTCTAATAAATAACAAATATTAAACACCACAGTAAGAACAAGACAGATTAAGTGGTGTAAATGCAGGAATTGTAGATGACTGATGAAGAAAGCATGTGTTGTGTTGAAAAACGGTCAGTGGAAAAAGTGCCCCCAGTTTTCAAAACTAATCTTACTCGTAAGTAAAGACCTATGCAGTAAGCTAGACATATAATCTTGGTTTAAAAACAAAAATCCGTTTTAAGAAACAATTGGTAACTGCAGAAAATGTTTTAAACAAAACTTGGCACTATGTAGCACCTATATAAACAATTCCCTGCGTGATAAATTCATGAACATTTGCAGCATTCTAGCCACATAGCAAATTGTTTTGGGGAATGATTCCAGTTTGGAAATTTATAAAAGAATTCTCTTTTCTCAATTGTTTTTATTCTTTGAACTATTTCTACAACTGTACATTCTAAAGGCAGGCACTTTTAAATTAAGTTTAAAACGTAATCTAAAAAACTGCTTGTAAAAACACCAGCAAATGTGAATGCAGTGCGCCAATGCATATAAAAGTCGAGCATCTGCAGTTTGATGTCACACACATTTTGATTATTGCTCATAACCCCTTATCTTATCAGATAAAGTTCCGAGAGATTACACACAAATATAAATACCTGACAACTTCAATTTGAGACAAACTTTGACGACTATTTCATGACTAGAGACACCTTCTTTATGATGAAAAATAATTTTTCATTGATAATTTCATCTGATAATTGTTTATTTCTTCTGGGACACCATTTTGTAACTTTTGACAAAATTAATAAGTCAAATGAATTTTAAAAGTCATTACTCATTACATACTTACAACATATCATACAACTTTTTTGTCCGATACAGGATTAAACAGCTAGAATTTAAATTCATATTTATTTTCAATCACGTCACACCGAGGGCCGTATACTCCGTCAGTTCTTAAACGAAGATGCATATTCTAGTAACATAAAGTAAAATATGAGGGCAACGCTGAAAATTCTTGAATAAAAGAAAATTACTATAGATACAACAAAAATTTATTTATAATTTTTCAAAGTATTCTTCCTCGTGCTCAATACATTTGTTCATGCAGCAAAACCACTTAGAGACAGAATTGCCTCCTCCATTTGCTTAACAAATGCTGCTATTGCTTCTTCTGGAGGTGAAGATGTGCGTCCACAAATTTTCTTTTTTACCTCTGGGAAAAGGAAAAAGTCGCAGGGGGCTAAATCTGGATTGTACAGTGGATGTCCTACCAATTTGACTCTTGATCTTTCCAGAAATTCACGGGTTCGAGCAGCAGAATGGGCAGTGGCATTGTCATGGTGTAAACAAATTCCTCGCAAACCAGCTTTTGGTCGGATTTCTTTAATTTCTTGAAATATTTTGGGTAAACATTGGGTAATGTACCACTCACTATTAACGGTTCTTTGATCCTCTAAAGTGATTGTGGCCACATGACCACTCACAGAAAAAAAATAAGCAACCATTTTTTTCCTACACTTCGTGCTCGTTTAATTTTCGTTGGTGGTTCTTCGTCTGAAAACACCCAAACTGTCGATTGGGTCTTTAATTCTGGGTCAATCCAAGACTTATCCCCAGTAATGATGTCAAAAATTCGCTTGGATGAACCATTTTGATAATCTTCAATCATTTTTTGGCACCATTCCATATGTGCATTTTTTTTGTTCGTTAGACAGAAGTTTGGGGACCTAACACGAAACAAGCTTACGAACACCTAAGTGTTCGCGTAAGATTTTATTTACTGCTGCCGAACCAATATTTAAACTCGTCTGTATCACACAATAACTAATTCATCTGTCTTGATTTACAAGATTCCTCACCCTGATGATTCATCAGTAACTGCAATTGATGGCCGACCATTGCGCTTTTCCTCATCATTTAACGATTTTCTATCACGTTTAAATTCGGCATACCAACCAAAAATCGTTGAGCATGATGGAGAAGACTCAGGAAATGCTGTTGACAATCTTTCCAAGCACTATTGTTGATTTGCTACTTAAATCGTAATCTCTTGCATTCTGCAGTGCATTCAATGTCAATATGAGTATTGGAACGATTAAACAAGCTTTTTAGTAATAAATAAAAATAATATGATCAACACTGAGGTTGTATCTGTGAAAATATTCTGTGTGCTGAGAAAGACTGAATGAGATACGAATTTTCCTTTTGGTCTTTGAATTATCTATAAATAATTGCACAATATTTAATCATAGCTAAACCTTGAGCTACTTAAAAGTAGTTCAGCTTAAGCCATTTTTAGAAGCTTGTAGCTATAGCTCAGCGAATTCTTAAAGGCAGTAGTTGCAGCTTAGTTACTTTTATCAAGTAGCTTGGCCAGCTCTGCAGACAAGACTTCTACTTAGAACAATGGTATACAGTAAAACCTCCTATTATAAACACTTCCTATAAGCGGACAAATCTTATAGTACCAAGGTATTACTAGGACATGCTAAATGATCTCTTTTAACAGGATGCTCCTAACAAATGGACAAAAAGTCTAGAACTGACCGTACTTGCTTATTGGAGACCTTACTGTATTGAGAAAGCAAAACTCTTGTTTAGACTAACTCTGAAACTACTTCTCTGCAACGAGACTAGAATAAACCTGTGTGTACTTACTCCAAGATTTTTCAAAGCAATCAGATCAATATTTAATAATATAGTAAATGGTAATTTAGAAAGGAAAGCAAATTATTAAATAATTTATCCCCAATATTATGTAAAAATATTTATTATATGATCATTCATTTGATGAAATACTTTAAAAATTTTAAACTTACATGTATAAAAAAGATTTAGAAAAGCATTCACAGTCTAGAAATAATACTTTTATCACATAAAATTAAAATTAAGCTTTCATGTTGGCCTCCAAATCTTAATTTGATGATCTTCTCCACCTGTTGCTAGAAACGATTTATCGGAAGCCATATCGATAATTCTTATTGCCCCTAAATGTAAAAATAATTAATATTGAACATTACAAATTTATAATTTTATATAGAAATACCTTCATGAGCTTTTGTTTGATGTAAAAGTTTTACTTCCACAATATCCCATATATACAAAATACCATCTTCAGATCCTAAGAGTAGTAAGAATTCTTGCCATTTTAAGCAAAGCAATACTGATGATAGGGTTTTGCTGCATAAGGCCATTCCTGTACTAATATCAATAACTTGGAATATCTTATCAGATCCACAAGAAACCAGCTTTTGCCCTTCTGGACTAAAACTTATTGCTTTAATTGCACCTTTGTGTAAATTAAATTTTTTATGTAAAGAACTACTGGTTACATCCCAAATATATATTTCTCCATCTCCTGTACCAGTTGCTAAATAATCATTATCACTGGAAAAAAATAAATGAAATGCACATTGAGTGCTAGCAATATAGTGATAATGACTTACGGACTAAAACATAAACATGTCACATGTGAATTGTGATCCAATTGACTTTTAAGACACTGCACGGGTTTGATCACATCACTGTTGGCAAAACTCTTCCATATTCGAACAGTACAATCACTACTACCAGAAGCTAAGAGATTGCATTTTTTCCCCCATGCCAAACAAGTCACCGCATCTTCATGAGCTATTACAGATTGTGTTACTTTTCCGAATTCTAGATCATACAAGACTCTAAAAGCATTACGGTTTTTTTACTTATTATTTGTTAAAAGTTATTTTAGTCATGTAAAGACATCAATTATTATTAAAAAAAAATTATAAAAATTCTTGTTTTGCATCAAACTAAATCAATAATTAGAGATTGCTAATTGGCAAATTTAATGTAGGTAATACTTACATATTATTATCAAAACTGCCAATAACTAATATATTCATAGTAGGTAATTGTATACAACTACTTAAAGGCATATCACCAATATTTGCACTTCGAATTTGTCTACTTTGTGTCAGTGAAAATACTTTAAGTTTTGAGTCATACCCAACTGAAATGACTTTGGTATTATTATTTGTAATGATTAATGAACTGACGGTATCTTTGTGAGTACTAAATAGCATATCTAGTTTCAATGACGTTACATTCCTCCAAGGATCTAATACTTCTATAAAAAAACCAAAGTTACTTTAACTAGCACAAACAATAAATACAAGAAGTCACCTTCATTTATATTTTTTGGTGCAATTTGTGATGGTTCCAACATTAATTGTAATCCTTTTTTTCTTTGTGGATGAGGCACTTGAAATATTTGTTTTGGAATTTGCCCAAATTCCATTATCTGCACTTCTATAGCATGTCTTTTATTTAAATCTCCGATAGCTTCTAAATCTATACCACCCTCATAAGATAAATAATAAAATACTACAAGAAAAACAATAAATTATTTTTCGTGTCATTCCAATAGAAAGTGACAAACCTTACAATTATTTGCTTTCTTTGCTTCTTCACCCAGTTGTTTACATCCAAAAATAAGATCTATCCACATATGCAACTTCTCAGACACAATATCCGATTCTAAAGCATTTCGCAATATCTTAACAAAATCTTTTGGACTTTCAGTCCATGGTGGTAATTCAACATCACCAACTTTGGTCCCATTGTGTCGAAAGCCAAAATTAATTCCCATGCTATTCACTAAAAATTCTCCATCTTGTTCGGTATTATAAAATTCAGGAATTAGTTCTTTAAAATCTGACATATTACTCAAACAATTTTTATAAACATCTGCGATAGAATTGAACATACGATCCGGATGATCGAAACGACCATTTTGGAGGCATAGCACGTAATGTGGATAAAGTCGCACTAAATAAAATAAAACAAAGGCTGGTGTCGAATAATGTGATCCATATATAAATTTTGGAGATGACATCTCTTCATAGCGTTCTAGCAACCTTTGTAAACGTATCTCATTTAAGGCCCCTACCGGTTTTGATAAATCTCGATATGATTTTGGATCATTTAAATCTAGAACTTTACTTGTATAATCTGAAATAACCCATGGAAATACTGGGTATTGTGTTAGATCATTGATGGATCGATCAGCCAAACTAGAAAAAAGAAAAGAGAAATTAATCTACTGAAGTGTGAATATTGGACAAGTATATTATAATTAGTGGCATTCAATTGATAATCACTTTATGATTGGCTGACCCTTTGTGTTCAAGACACTGTGATTAAATTAAATCAATAGTAGAAATTTCAATTGCAGATTTTATGATTATGATCATTTGTCAAAGGAACAACAATAGGTTTGGAGGTTACTTTACTACCTTTTCAACATCAGTTTAAAGTATTAGAAGAAATTTCCATAACCTATGGCATGTCTCAAGGCTCACACCTTGGCCCTTTCCTTTTCGATATATTCATAAATAATATCTGAAGTTGTTTCTTAGTTAACTAGTTTTTTCTGTACGCCTAAAGATTTATTCTCAACTTTTTTCAGTAATTTGTTCTCTGGTGTGAAGCCAGTTGTACTGAACTTCAATGTCAAATAATAGGTGCATTCAATGGACTTGGT
Source organism: Ignelater luminosus (assembly GCA_011009095.1). Lineage (NCBI taxonomy): Eukaryota > Metazoa > Arthropoda > Insecta > Coleoptera > Elateridae > Ignelater > Ignelater luminosus. The sequence continues at coordinate 25,718 of VTPC01091296.1, forward strand.
AATTTGTATTGAATGCATCGCTATTTCATGCTAAGTTCTCAGCAGAAAATAAATTAAAGTGACATTTCATAATAGGTTATGTCATTCAGTAAGTTACAGCAATTGCTGGAAAGCTAAGAGCTAAATTGCTGAGTCTATTGGATGCACCAAATGCGATATTTTTGACTGATAAAATGAGAGATTTTGGTGTTATTTAGTTGTTTGTTACAAAGTTTCTCTAAACTTGTTAATCTGTTCCCTCCCCCCTCTCTCTCTCTCGATACATTGATACAGGAAGTATATTATCGAAATACCACAGACTTTCACAAAAGATATGACCTCTACAAATTAAAATTTTCATTTATAATCTACTAAGAGCTCTTATCTCTATTTTTCTTTGGATATCATATTTGAGTGAAAATCAAGGTATTGATGATACTATGGCGACTATAGATATGTATTTTATTGAACAATAATTTATCAAGATATAAAAAAGAAGATAAAAATCAATTAATCAAATATAAACAAAACAAAAACTACTTCAACAATTTGCAAAAAGCAGTTACAGGGGTCTTGCCACTAGCTAACTGTCAGTCACTGTTATCAAAGTGGTTACTAAGTAATTCTGCATTTCTATTGGTTTGTAGAAATCAAGGTAAATTATCAGTTAAATCTGTAGAAGATTACATCCAATGGCCTGCTTGTCTCAATGAGGTGCTATTTAAAGTACTGAGGTTACAAGGCTTTGAATGTTTAATTTGTCATCATGTCCTTATAAAACAAATTTAATTTAAATTTCAATTATCCTACAGTTACCTGGATAATTCTAAATAGTTTGAGCAACATTCCAGCTGTCTAAATCAAGACACAAAAAATTGAATTTTTAGTAACCATGGAAATAAAAACTAACAAAAACTAGCATATTAGATTTAGAATTTTTTGTACAATCCAAATATAAAAAAGTTACAATTTTAAAATAAGAAAGTTGATATCATTTTTGGTGAAACAGGAAGCTTTAACCATTTTTAAGAAGTAACATTGGTAATAAGAAGAAAAGCAACAATTCTTTGGCAAAAGTTCTCAAAAAGACATGTTAAATAATGGCTCTCCTACTTTAGCGAAATTGAGCATTTTTGAGGTTACCTTAAAATACACAAATAAATCGAATTATTAAAAAATATATAAAATGTTTCCGGTTTATGTAGTCAAATGTTGGGAGATGATAGAACATTAGAATATAAGTGCACTTTGCTTTATAAACTTATATCCAAAAATGCCTAGTTTTCAAGAGATAGGTTGTTAAAGTTTTGCTAAACATCCTTTCTTTTTTTTAATATCTGAAAAGATAACATGAGGCATTAAACTAAAATGTGCAATGCTAATTTTAAAATTTCTGTCGATGAAGAATTTCATAATAATGACACTGCTATAGATATTAATACAGCTGCTGTCAAACGTATAATGAGTACTGGATGTGCTTACTATAATTTAGAAGAACTTTTATCCAGTATCAATGTCCCAAGCATGGGCGAAAAAACATACAATTATCATCATGCACTTGTTAGTAAAAGCTGGGAAAAAGCTGCAAGAAAGGAGGCAGTTTGCCAGAGAACATGGTCATGTAGACAAAAATGGAATTCCTTGCATTACAGTTGTTGCAGATGAATTGTTAAAGGCCTCGTCTATAAAAACAAGATTTCCTATAAAGGTATGACGTTTATTAACTGCAAGAATTTTAAGATTATAAAGAGCTGTCACACAGTGGTTGAAAACCAGAAAAAAGCGGCCAAAACTCTAAAAAATGAATCTACGCAGAATGAAATTTAAATATATTTATATTTACAACTAAACATTCAAAAATTAGTATTCTTAATTAATTTATGCATATTACAATACATTGTGTTATAAATAATACTTGAAAGATAGTGCTTTTGCAACGTACATGCGAAACCAAATTTAATCCATTGCTTTGAAACTGTGTATCTCGCTAAATTAAAAAAGTATCAAAATTGTCTGTGGAGACTTGTGGGTTCTCAAGTAATTTTAGAATAAAAAAACGACTAACAAGGGGCATGCACGAGGTGTACCTCACCAATTTTTCTGAAACTTGGCATATAAGTAGTGAGGGTCAAAACATTAGACACATGTTTTTTGCATCGGTCACTTACAAAAACTTTTGTTAACACTACCTCCACACAAATAAGGAAAAGTGAAATAAAGGGCAAAATATGAAAATGGTGGTGGACTTTTGAAAATTTGCGTACGGGTACAAAGATGCAAAGGTAACATCTTTTTTTCATGACGTTTTTCAAAATTCGGTCAAATAAGTCCATTTTTTAAATGTCAAAAATGTCAAATATGAAAGGTGATGGAGACCACATATTACATTTGATTAGGTCATTTTTGGTTCTGAAGCAAACAAAACCTGATGCCGAAAAAATTTTTTTCCATAAGTCATTCAATAAAAATTTTTCCCATATGGTGCAGACTTTTTGGTGGACACTGTATACCAAGTTTCAAAGAAATTGGTGAGGTACACCTCGTACATGCCCCTGGTTAAAAACTAAGTCGATATCATATACAGGGTCGCTAAAAAGTGTAACCCCGCAGAAACGGTAAGTACTATATAGACAAATGAAATTTGGAGAACTTAAAAGTAGGTATTTTTTGCCATGTTTTGCAAACATAATTAAAAACAATTTTCAATTATTTTTTTGTACGGCCGCCATATTGAATTTTTTTAAATCGAACACCCTGTATATGACCCCATATCTCGATTGGGATTTTAAAGGCAAATTCAAAATATAAGGGTTGCTATACTTATCTTGATAGGTTTTGGAGATATAAAATTAGCTCTTTCAAAGCAACTGCAATCAAAATCAAATTTTTTGTGGCTGCTTCAACTAGGGTTGCCAGATTTTAAAAATTTATATATACTAGAAAATGAAAAAAATATAGGAAATTCATAAAAAATATAGTAGAAATTATCACTTTTATTTAGTATATTATGCAGTTAATAACAATAGTAATATATTTAAATTACACTAATTAGCCTATTTTTCATTTTGTTGAGCCTCTACCAACAATAACTTTTCTTTTTTTACAAAAGAACTCCTTGCAATCTAAATCAAAATTTAGAGTAATCAAAGTTCTGCTTTGATTAATTTTACGGTGGCCCTATTTCTGACATCGGTCCATTTGTTGCCCATGATGCCAAATATTTTCTCCATGAAAGCAGAAGTAGCAGGAATACTTAAAATGTAGGACATTAAGCTCGCAATATTTGGAAGTGCATCTGTTTTTTGTAAAATAGTAATCCATTTATCACTTGTTTGGACTACTATTAAAATATTGATCTTTTTTAAGTAATTTGACTTATTATTCACAATCCCCACCTCATCAAATATACAATCTACACTTAAATTCAACAAATCCAAACAAATACAAACTTACTAACTACACAAATCACAATTGCAATTCGTAAAGTACTACGTTTTCTTTAGAATTTCTACTGATTTGTAGAAAATATAGGAGATTTTTACTATTTAATAGTAGATAGGAGATATTTGTTAAATATAGTAGACTACTATTAAATATAGTAGGTCTGGCAACCCTACCTTCAACATGGAATTTCCCATTGTATTAAGGCATTTTGACTACATTTTCTTTTATTTGGAATACCTTCAGAATAAATGTCAGCTAAACCATAACCTAACCTATGATTCTTGCATCTTGGTTTCCTTTGTTTTCTGTACAGGTTGAACTATATTTTAATTAACTATTGCGTGGGGTAAAAAATTGTTTACACAGTGCTCCCACAGTGTTTATTCTGAACGAAGAATTTAAAGATCTACTTTTTATTCTGAATGGCAAGTTTAATATCTGATGAAGTCTGGCATTTATTCTGAATGTACCCCTGTATATAGTTACCTGATGAAATGAGACGTACAGCTCGACCAACCTCAGAACAGCCCTGAGTGGGCGTGTATGGGGGAGCTACATGTTGACCAAGTACACTTGCATCCAAACATATTGCGGCGGCAAATTTAAATAAAACTAAACACCGCCAATAACATGTAATAGATTTACAACTTTTTGTCAGTTAATGTACTCGAGTAAAATTATGCTTCTGATTGGTCAATGTTGTTTGTTATTGAAATTAGTTCGCATATTTTCCGGGGCTTTTCTGAAGTTGGTCGCGCTGTATTTCATATAATGGTATATCATTACACCAGCTTTCTAGTTGGCTTCAGCTTGTTTGTATTTAATTTTGTAATGGTAGTTTTATCAAAACACAAACTTATGAAAAGATTATTTCTACACATTTTTGCAATTTATTCTTATATAAACAGGAAGTTGTTACCTAATAATATCTTATGTTAGCTTCATCAATCATAAGGAAAAGTTTACGGAAAAGATACATAAAAGCTTGTATCTATTGCAACTGATAAAATTTATCTTTCATTGCCAATTTAAGCAACAGCTTTTTTTCAGAAATGAGAAATAATTTATGTCACAAGATAACAGCTAGACCTTTTGTAATATGTACTATTACACATATATTTATCTTTAAAATAGGAAAACATCATTATCAACTTTTAAGAAAGAGTAACATGCATGCTTATTTAAAAAATTAATTAAGAAACTTAACTACTTTTATTACTTTCACCTAATTCTTACCGTTTAAATTAAATGTTTTATAATGAAGAAATCTTGCAATTATTTAATTAATTTAATTATATAAATACCTGTTTAAATATAGAAGATAATCATAATTTGATACATATCCATTTTGCCATTGTAATATCATTAAATCTTTCTGAATCTCACTCAGTTTTAATTCGGACTGTTTTAACAGATTTCCATATAAATTATCACGATCATTTTTTGTTCGAAATGCTAAATATATGTACGGCACAGAATTATTTTCATCTGAATAGATTTCTAAACCCTAAAAGAAAAAATCAAATAAAAACAGATATATTAACGTATAAGAAAATATAAAGCACTTACTGTATGTCGAAGTAAGAATCTTCGTTTAACAATTCTCGTAATACTACTCAACTTAATCTTTAATACAGGTTCCTGTTGATATAAACAGAGATGTAATATTAAAAAACATATTTATAAATATATCTACCGTTTCTATGTTATTGTAAGGCTGAAAAAATAACCTTGCAGTTGATAACAAAATTCTCCCTGGGTTAACAACAAGAGGAGTTATTTTATCAGCTTGAGTTTCCATAACAGGTTGTTCATATAAATCAAACCACAATGGATCAAATGCGACCCTTGCTTGTCTTGAATGAACAATAGCAGCAATCTTAACAAAACATAAATGTTATTACCAGCTAATGATATAATCATTATTTTTTTTTAAATAAAACTATTGAAATAAAATTACCATGTCTGCCTGATCAGCGGCAGGTAATGTACTAGCTCGTTGCAACTGACAAATTCTTGGTAAACAATCCTTAATATTCCCATAATTTAATAGAAATAGAAATCTGGCATCACCACAAAATTTATAGGGTGCAATTACGTTTCCTTCTAGCATCTCAATATGTTGTTTGCAGCTCACACTTAAAACATTGTTATTACTATTTAAAAATTTTGCTGTGCCTTTGAATTGCTCTAAAATTGTACAATCCCTCAATGGAATTTTTATAATTGGTTTATTTAAATCTCTAGGATCAAATACTAAGGATTTCGAACACATTTTTAATCTACCCGTTTGCTTTTTAATTTCATATGTTTTCGTTGTGGTATCAGCTGGTATCAAGTAAGCACTAAAATCTTCGAAGTAAATTTCACCAGGTTCTAATAGCAAAAGGGAAAATCTAAAAGAGATATTTTTACTGTTATTACTCTGCATATTAGCTACAAGAAAAGTTTACTAACCTTCCTTTATCCATGTTGGTTGGTAATAATAATAATAATAACAATGGCAAATAGACTTACTAATAAAGTATCAAGATATTTTTAAACAAATTCACTACATTATTTATAAAAACAAACAAAACTCACACTTAAAACCATTAGGAAAAACCCACCACAAGTTTTAAAATCTGACCAATCTCGCAAGATCTATAAATGACGGTCATTGACAGCTCAACTATCTACAATCAACTCTTCTATTATCTTCTACTATAACGTACTATACTAATAAAAAACAGCTGACAGAATATCCAGAATATCAACAGGAAAATGATTAATAAATGTTTTGTAGGGGAATCACTATTCGGAAGTTAATAATTATTCACTTTTCTGCTTTTCATTGTTGTAATGATGATGTGTTAAAAAAGTTTCACGAGGTTCGCGTCAAGTTAATTATTATACTTTATTCTATAAATGGCTAAAAAAGTTGTTAGTACCGTTAGTACTATTGTTGAAATTTACGTAAAATATTTACAATAGTCAATGGAACATGATGTTTTAAATAATGTGCAAAATAAATAATGTACCAACCGGTATCACAAACGAATACGATTCGTACATAACCTCATTTAAACTTGTCAGTGTCAATGTCAGCGTAAAAAGTTGACAATCGTTTTCATTAAAAAAGCACAAAAAGAGAAAAGATAGTCTGAAGATTACACTACTAAAAAATTGAAAACGTCGTATTAAAACTGAAATCCTAGGAATTTTTTTGTATTTTTCGCTTTTATTAATAAAATAATGAATACAACACATATTATTCCAAAAAGAATTATGAATGACTATAAATAATATTGTTTTTAGTATCTGTATGTGTATCTCAAAAATTATTTATTTATTGCGTTATTAAATATGTAAGTACAAAAATCTACAATGGATATAATCATGGAATAATTCTAGTTTAGGTACTGAAAAAGAACTTTACAACTGTAACTTGCAACAGAGGAAAAATAACATTTTGACAAGCCATCTGCCAAGTGGAAAAAAATTAAAACTGCTTAGGTCATAATCAATTAGGTCCCTGTCAGTAGTAACTATGCTTAACATCAGCCTACTACAGATAGATGCAGAACCAAGCAAGTTATTCTAGGTTGCAGTTCTTATAAAACTCCATATTAACTGAATATTTATTAGAATTTCTCAGCTCTTAATAGTTCTATTGAGTGAGAAAAAAAAGTTTAAAAAGGCATTAATCAATAGCTAAGTGAGAATCTTCTTTTTTCTTTTAAATTCTTTATGATTAAAGGAGAAAATTAAAAGGAAATATCAAAAAAACTGTTAGAATTTATTACTTTAAGGACTAAACTAAAATCGATCCAAATAATTAATCAACAAATTATTCTGAAAATTTATTCTAAGTGAATCAAAAGCATACAGGTATTATCTTAAAGTAATCAATAGTATTATATGAATTAGCAATAAACATATAAAATTTAAATTTATAATTGTATAAAAATCATTTTTTCTGCTTCTTCTTTTCAACCTCCTCTTCTTTTTCTTTTTCAATCATATTAACATAATGTTCAATTGTTTTACCATCCATCATCACTAATGGTTCACCACGTCGCATTACTGCAATTTCCAAATTCTTCTGTCCAGATTGAACCACTTCTAAAAGTGCTCGAATTGCAAGTTTTATAGTACCCTGCTCAGATGATACTTCTTCATCTGTATAATATTTTTCTAAAAATTCACGAACTGTTTTAGCTGAACGACCAGTTGCATTCGCTTTCCATTCGTAATAAATGCCAGATGGTTCAGTTTGATATAAATGAGGTGATCCATCATAATCAAAGCCGCCAATAAGGCATGACATGCCAAATGGACGTCTGCCATTGCTTTGTGTGTATTTCTGTTTCAAGCTTGCAATATAACGTGTTATGTATTCTAAGGTAACAGGATCTTCCACGGTTAGTTTGTGAGATTGACATTCAACTTGAGCACGATTTATTAGTATTCTTGCATCTGCAGTAAGACCAGCAAACGCCATGACTACATGATCGTCCAGTAAACATATCTTTCGAACTGTTCTTTCTTCTTGTAGTTTTGCTACAGATTTTTTCTCAACACCCAAGACAACAACATCTGTACCACGAACACCTACCTGTAATGTTAAAACAAGTAATAGTATCGTACATTATTAAGAATGAATAATATTTACCGCTGTTGAACCTTTTCTCACTGCTTCTTGGGCATACTCAACTTGCAGTAAATGGCCATCTGGAGAAAATACTGTAATAGCACGATCGTAGCGAGCAGACATATCTGAATCTTAAATTTTATATAAATCTTATACTTTTAAAATTAGAAACTCCAACCTCACAAGTCACAATTTATTTTGCCTTGTAATCTTCTTCTTGATTTCAAAGAGGTTAGGTTTTAGGAGGGGTATTGCATTCTTTTCTGATTGGCCAATTCGTATATCGGCAGTATGGGCAGTATCCGATAATTTAGAAAGTCAAATATGTAAAATAAAATTTTATCTAGTAATGTACATTTTAATTCAAGATAGTATTTGAGAAATGCGGTATTTAACTAAGTAAAATAAAAAAGGTGTTATATGAGATTCGTGGTAAATAATGTTACATTTTGTCACAAAAGATGCTGACTTATTGAACGGAACCAGTGTTATTCTTGTAAAGTTGTGAATGTGATTTCGTTGGTATTGGTCGAAAAAGAAAGTGGACGTGGATTTCGGGTTTTTTGACGTTACAAATGTAAAAAGGTTGAATGTAAAGATAAAGTGCAGTTTTGTGTTTTTTAAATCCTCGTTAATATCTATTATATAATACCTGTTAGGGATGAAAAAGTAACTCCATAGTATACATCACATTAATTTAAATCGTTTGTCTTACTAATTTCATCTTAAAGATGATGGGTTCCAAATGCTCTTATCTACTTTTCATCATATGGTGTACACTACTTATATCCAGTTGTAGGACTCATTCACATAGCCATTCGCATCACGACCATGATAGTCACGAGCCTCCTTCCTTTAAATATTCACGAGAAGCCAACGAAAGAGCTCATCATCAAGCTCAACATAGCGCTAAACATGTTCATGAAGAACACAAACAATCTAAACAAGCTTCTAATAATGATATTTGGCTATATGCAATGGGTTCTACTCTTTTAATAAGTGCAGCACCAGTAGTAATTTTATTTGTAGTACCACTTGATAACACTGAACAAAAAAAACCATTATTAAAGATTTTATTAGCATTTGCCTCTGGAGGGCTTCTAGGAGATGCATTTTTACATTTAATACCACATGCTACAATGCATGTAGATTCAGAACATGACCATTCTCATACTCATAGCCATGCACATGAAGATGATGAAAATCATGTGCACGATATGTCTGTTGGCTTCAATGTACTTTGTGGTATCTTAGTATTCTTGCTGGTGGAAAAAAGTGTTCGATTTATAAAAGGTGGTCATGGCCATTCACATAGTAAGAAAGAAGTAAATGATAAAACAGTAAAGAAGCCTGAAAAGAAAAGTGAAGATGTGAAGAAAGATGAATCTGGAGATAATAAAGCTGTTAAAGAAAAGAAATCTAAGACGGATAGTAACAGTGAAAGCATATCTCATCCAGAAATCAAAGTTGCTGGTTATTTAAACTTAGCAGCAGATTTTTGCCATAATTTTACAGATGGACTAGCAATAGGTGCTTCTTATTTAGCAGGAAATAGTGTAGGTGTAGTTACAACAATAACTATTTTACTTCATGAGGTGCCTCATGAAATAGGAGATTTTGCTATACTGGTACAATCAGGAGTGTCTAAGAAGAATGCCATGTTATTGCAGTTAACAACTGCAGTGGGAGCATTAGCGGGAACTGCTTTATCTTTGTGTGCCCAAGATGAATATGGTTTGTTAGCAGCCAATTGGATTTTACCTTTCACCGCTGGTGGTTTTATTTATATAGCTTTAGTGTCTGTTATTCCAGAATTATTAGAAGAAGAAAAGCCTAATTTAATTCAGACTATATTAGAATTATTAGCAATGCTAGGAGGTGTATACATGATGGTTCTAATTGCAAAATATGAGTAAATTTAAAAGTATACATTAAGTAAATAAATGTGAAGATTGTTTTTATTAGTCAAAATGTGTAATTCCGTAAGTTTACTTGAAATTCCTAGAAAGTTTCTGATAAAACTGAATTTATTAAGTACTAATGGCTAAAAGTAACTTTTAATTCATAAATTTTAAATTAAACTTTAAAATAGTAAATAGGTACAGTAAATATTACATTACTTTATTAAATCTGCTATTTTTTTACATATATACATGAATAAATATTGAACTGATTGTGAACTAGCTTTTATTAATCTTAATCTGTTCAAAGCAGTAATTGGCTTGCATTACAGATTCATCATTTTCATGGCGTTTACCTAAAATAAAGGAAAATGAAAATTTAGTGGCATGATTTTAAATTATTTACTTGATCGGCTACCTAAATGCCATGCTTCTTTACAATATTTCTCTGCTTGTTTAATAATTCCTTTTTGTAAATATATAAGTCCTAAATTTGCATGGACTACCCCTAAATGTGATTTGTCTTCTAATTTATTTCCTATTCCTATGGCTTCTAACAGACATCCCTGTGCACTTTCTATATCACCAGCTCGCCAGTTAGTAATTCCTAAATCATTAAGCAATAACATACTTTGTTCCGACTCTTTTCCCTTTGTATCTGAACAAGCAATGTAAGCTTCTTTTAAATGTTTTAAAGATTTCTCAACTTCACCCCGATCTAATAAAAATTGTGCATACCAATCTTGTATAACACTGTACAACATTTTGGCATCATATTCAATATTCTTTTTCTTGCCAATTTGCTCTAAGCACCAATTATAACCAATATCAGCTTTTTCATCTTCGGCTCTCAAATGGCAAATTCTAGCCAATTTTAAACTAATGTGAATCACCTAGAACATTTAATTATAGAAGTGATATTAATCGAGCTGTGATAATACTTACTTTCAAATCATCCTGGCTGATTCCTCCACTCAGCAACCTCTGTAAGACACTTACAAATAATTTTTCTGCTTTAGCAAGTTCATAACGATCAAATGCAACATTAGCCATTAAATCATAACAGTATGTAATACCTTGTTCATTTTGTTGCTGTTGTGCTAGTCGTAAGGCGATATGCAGTAGCTGTTCGGCTTTATCATATTGTTCCCGTTTTCTAGATAGTACTGCACGTTTAAGTGTCATTATTAATTCTGATTCTTTTTCTTCATCTTCATCGATAAAGCCCAACCAGCCTAAAATGCTTAAGGCAAGAAAAGATCTTACAGGTACAAGTTTGCGAATACAACTTCTTGGATTTCTTGAACATAAATTATATAACCTAACATTTGCAACAACCGGCGTAGAACATAATTTAATCGATTGATTTACATACTGCTTCAAAAAGCTTTTATTACAGTAATATGATACAAATTTACACGATCTATACAACTTAAACATTGTAATTTTACACAAATTTAAAATATTCTTGCATCAATATTTGTAAATTTGTAATGATTGAATGCGAGAATTACCAACAGATGTCTCCCTATGTAATAACTTTTATTGTGGCGCGAAAACAAATTTGAATACAAAATAGTATTTCATCAATAAATTATTGGCTACCACAGTGACTGCTACATCCACAGCTACAGTAGTCATCTGCATCGAAATTACATTCATTTGGGTTAATCCATTCTTCATCATCTTCTTCATCATCATCAGCGCATACCTTCCTTCTAGAGCCACATTTGCCTTTAGTGCCTGGCGCAAAATAGATTTTTTTGTTTTCGCAGTTAGTGGGCATGATTCTAGCTAACAGTCTTGAATAGAATTTTCTACCACGATGTATTGTATCACTAATAAATGCACTTCCACCACACCTTCTGTAATAAATTATAATGGTATTATTATGATTAGTAAATTTACAAAATTACTAATCTTACCGTAGAACTCTAAAATCTACAACACGTGTGGCATGAATTATACACAAGAGGAAGAAAATGCTTAACAAATAGCTAGCTAATAATAATGTTCCTGGCCATTTTAACATTTCCAAAAAATCACACACTCCCGTACAGCTAAAACCATTTTTATACATTGTATCTGATACAAAATCGGCTATCTTAGGCAAAAAGGAAATGAAACCGATTTCAAGCGGAAACCAAAAATTGTTCATAATAACTTCCATTAGTAACATTGACACTACAAACTGTAAGAGAAAAATGTAATGTTTGTCAAATGCATTTTGAAAAGGCAATTTAATTACCTCTATTAGGACTTCAGCACAAGAAAATAATTTTCGAAAAGAAACTGGCCTTAGATCTACATCCCATAATAAAAAAAATACTGAAAGTAAAAATATAACATAGGATAAATACGGCAAACAATCTAAACTTTTTGGAGTTGTAAATACATAAACACCAGAACAATTTAGTGCAAATGCCAAAAAAACAGGGAGCATCCGACCCATTGCTAAAAATGCCTTATAACTATCTAAACCATTTGGATTTGGAATTTTGAATTTGCATGAATTTTATTTGACAAATATTGTTTGTTTTTTGTTTTTATTGTAAAATAATTGATTTAGTTTTTTTGACCAAGCTGTTGTTTGGCATTATATGGATAAATTCTGTTTTTATCTAAACTAGCCCTGGAAAGTTTAGTTTGGCGGAAGTGACAGAATCTTGGAAACAAAGGCAACCACAGGCTGTCAACTAAATTTAATATAATAATGTAAATTCTAAATTCTAAATGATTTAACACATTTCATAATGGTACATTGCCTCCCGGTTTTTTTGGCATTCATACTAAATTTATCTGGTATTTACATGTTCACTTCACCACAAAGTTTAGATTGTTTACCTTATGTTTCATATGCTCTGTTTTCACTTTCTTTATTCTTCCTTCTGTGGGATATCAACTTCAAACCATGCTACTTTCGAGGATTATATGCATCAGCTGAGTATATAATTGAGGTAATTGATAATATTTGTAAAGAGAATGTAAACTCAGAAAAATAGTTAAGGCATTTTTTATTTTTAGTTTGTGCTGTCTATGTTTTTAATGGAAATGATTATGACCAATTTTTGGTTTCCATTAGAAGTGGGTTTTGTTTCTCTTTTACCTAAAATACCTGATTCTGTAGCAAGAACGATGTATTCAATTGGACTTCGTTGTACTGGCCCTTGTGAATATCTATATATTTTAAAAACACCTGAAGCTATAGCAATTGCTAGTTGTCTTTTGAGCTTATTCTTTTTATTATGCACACTCCATGCTACACGAGTTTTACATTTTGGAATATTAGTGTAAGTCAAAAAGTGAAATCTTGCTTGTTTTAGAATAATTGTATATTTATATACACTTTCTATTTACAGGAAGTGTTGTGTCCCAATCTGTGTATACATACTGTATGACTCCTTTCGTCCTTGAATAAAGAAATCGTAGAACAAAGATGGAAAATTTGTTAAATAACTTTACAAATAAATACTTTTCTTGTTAATGAAACAGTTATTGAACTTTACTAGAAAATTGCATCGTATCTACCTATTATTATTTCAAAGGCCATAAATAAATCAAAGTATATCCTTCACTACCATCCAGTACTATAGAGATTACTTGGCTAAATACCTACTACTAGCAGAAGATTGTTTAATAAATTGGATAACTGTAATTTGCAAATTCTCTTTTCTCTTTACTAAAAAAAAGTCAGTCTATTGAAATTACAAACATTCTTATAAAGTAGCTAGGTGTATGTATGCCTAGAAAACCTTCTTGATATTGTAAAGTCGTTCTCGCCAATTCCACTGGACTTCCGCTGATGTAGACTTCCTCTTTCATCTTCAGGATAGAAGACATAATTCTATGGCATGGCTCATACATTAAGTTATTGTGCACGCCTACCCTTGGCTTTACTATTGTTCTGTAGTTTTCTTGATACATTGAGCTTCAATCCACGGCACAGGTCCCGGACGTCATTATTCAGCTCGTTGGTTGTTTCTACTGATGATTGAAGAACATCTAACCAGAACTAGAATACAGTGCTAAAGGAACTATCCCACATCCAAAAATGGCTAACATCAGAAGTATGGAATGGAATGCCAGTCCTTTCAAAAGAAATATTATTAGATATATTATTATTTTTGAGACACACAAATTCATCATACTGCATTAAATCTAAAGGATATAAAGTTTATCACACTGTACCTACTGATCATACTGCCAGAGGCAGAAGTGTCATCATGATTTAAAAAAAATATTCTTTATTACGTACCTAGGCTGTGAAAAGCAAAAGAGGTCATCACGATTATTAAACCTCGAAAACCCCCAATCCCCACACGAAGCTTACTTTTCTTACTACTTGCAGCGTCAAAACTATTTGAAAAACTGTTACTCAAGAGATCTAAACCAACCATCAAAGAAAAAGAACTAATTCTATCACATCAGCCTGGGTTTAGAAATAAATACTTTACAATTGATCAGGTGCACAAAATAATATAATAGACATATCGTTAGAAAAAATACAGCCTGCTCAATAATCTTGCTAGATGTAGCTCAAGCTTTTGACAAGGTATGGCATGAAGATTTAAACCACAAGCGATAAAAATGTTTTTGCCCAAACAATATTCTCAAATTCTCGAGTCATACCTACATTTCAGATAGATACTTTAAGATTAAGCAAGAAGAAGCCTACTGAGAAGTAAAAAAAATAAGAGAGAGTATCACAAGGAAACGTATTAAGACTGGTCTTTTACCTGTTGTACATTTGGGTAAACAATAGGGTAAACTGAGGCTTTTGGCTGCCCTTGGGCAAAACTTTTTCCTTTGTCATACATTTTAATAGATTTAAATCTTATTATCTTGCTTAAAAAAAAAAACAGTAAATTGTAATTTTGGTTACTTGATGCTTCATAGATAGTATGGTTATGGTAATTCTTAAATGATTTTTATTAAGTTTAAGTTTGAAAAACGCTGTTCGAGCGTTCAGAAATTTGTAGAGCAATTGCTGTGTTAGATAAGGTAGAAAAAAAAAGTTTTCTTGGATGTATCCAATGAAGAATTTAGTATGAAATAAGTAGAACTTTCAGTTTCTTTTTTAAATATTCAGAACTTCTAGAAAATATTTCTTTTAATCAGTCATCTTTCCTTAGGCCCCACGATTTTCGGGGGAGCCCACGGACGTTAATTGCATGGCTTACTCGATTTTGGTTTTATAAAGCAAATAAGAGCAACTGTAAGAAGATACTTGGGAGGAGCTTACATAAAATAATAGTCCTTGGGACGCTCAAATAGTTGAGATGGCACTACTTTTAATAGAGAAGCTTATTGGGGTTTAATTCACGAGCAATCATTTAGAAAGAAAGATTATATTATTCTAAACACAACACACGCGCTGTTCACGTGATCCCATGATCGTCTAAACATTACAAATTAAAAGTCTGTAATCCGTTACAGAATTGAGTATTGAACATTGAGATTAGAGGAACTCCTTTGCATGGCAGACCAAGATGGATAATATCCTATCAATGACATTCAAAAGGTATTAGCCAGGTTAAAGAAACATATTTGCATAAAATCTGTGATCCGGTAACAGTGACTTTCCATCTTGGTTCAATACTTTTCTTAAAATGCCATCAAACATATCATTTTATATGTCTTATTACAAAGCCCTTTTTATGTATCCCAATGTTTCTGCAGATTTTCTGATTTTTGACAGCATCATACCGTTGCGAGGTCCTCGTACACTTTTAAATTTCTTCATGTTTCTGAGTTGTCATAGCTATTTGTGGTTTTGCAAAATAGTGGATTTTAGCCAGGCCTTTGTTCATGAAGAGCTTAGATTTCTGCAAGTTTACAAATTTCTTTCAGGCTTCCGATCTATAAAATCTTAACAATTTACTATTACATGCTAGAACCTAAGAGAACCTAAGAAATGCTGTTGTAATAATAGAAATACCGAACAGATGCTAAATCTAATCTTACTTTTGTTTACAGTTTTACTTATTTACCTACAGAACTGGTAATATCAGATAAATCTTAAAAAAAAGTCTTCGTTTCGAAATGATAGTGACCAAACCCACATAATTTATTTATAAGTGGTACTTTGGTATTTATTCTATCTATTCAAAAGAAATTCAAAAGTATAAAATAATATAATTCTTTTAACTGGATATACTACCTACATAAAGTAAATCTCAGAAAAAACGTAGCAGTTACATCTAGGTTCATCTTTTAAACATAAAAGTATTATACAGTGAAGGCGGAATAAGTGGTTTGATTAGGAACAAAGAGAAATGGCAGAAAAGAACTGGAAAGTGTAGAACCTTGCAATTTGAGCTTTTATAGATCGTTTCAAGAGCTTTTGACTTCGTTAACTTTTTATGTACATAAAACGAACTTATTAGTTTTATTTCTATATTTTATTACTACTAATTTGTGTTAGTATAGTTTTTAAAATTTATATGCTGATAAACAATTAAGGTTCAAAATGGAAGTTAAGTTTTATACGGTAGGTAGTTATAAAGCAATTGAAATTTGAAACCTTATTAAAAACGTTCTTTTTTATTTACTGAGGAAAATGCGTTCGATTACTATATTCCTCTCTGAATGAAATAGAGATAGGTCAGTCGACTTCTCTAAATGCTACTTGTTGCACAAGAGCACTCTGTTACCGTGGAAACGGCACCCACAATGAAAGACTGGAAAGCCTGCAATCAACGATCAATCTATGCAATGGACGGTTTTAATAAAGCCCCCATGAGAGGGAAAATTATGTTTAGTTAGGTAAACGCAAAAATGTGAAAAATAGTAAATAAAATTGGTTTGAGTAAGATTTAATTTAAAAGATTGTTTTCACATCATCTTTGATTTCAAGATAAATACACCTGTTATAATTATTTCGCAAATACCACACTATTCAAGAAGGAAAACGACAAAAGACTACAAGAAAAACTACAAAAAATTCATAATCTGTAACTGAATTTGTATTAATTGTCCTAAAACATTCTTACTTTTCAGCATTTATTAGAATTTACTGTCTCGAAGAATTTGGCTTTTGAATTATATCTAATACACGGTAGGTCTGCTTATAGCATGAAGTCGCTGCATTTAACAAGTTCATTTGGCTTGGTATAAGAATACGTTAATGGTATAGTGTGGGTTGTGTAAGCTGGGCATTTTGCAATACAAGCAAGCCTCGTAAAGGCGGACAATAGGCTGAAGAACGTTTATCTTGATATTATACTGGAGAAAGGAGATCTGTTTGGTAGTCCATGTAACGAGATGTTGACAATCTTTGGCTTGGGATCTTTTTGAACACTTAGATTAAACCCAAATAATAGTCTTTGGTAGCTGAATTACATCCATTCACTTCCTTAGAATTGTTAGCCAGTCTCTATTTCTGTTTTTAGGACTAAATTCTAGCTGTAACACATTTGTATACAATAAGTCTAAAATCTTCTTCTTTTACATATTTCTTGTGCCCTTTAGAGCGTCGGATTAATTTACATATTGCTAGTTTCTTTTATCGATGTTTTCCATCCCTTCCGGTTCTTTGCCTGTATTTTCATCTCATCCATAGTTTTTCCGCGTCTTGTGCCTATTTCTTTTATTTTTTCAAGCCATTTTCTTCTCAGTCTGCCCCTCTTTCTTTTCCTTATCCTTCCTGACTCAATCACCCTCTGTACCAGGCGTTCTTAGTCTATTCTAATTATATGTCCAAACCAATTTAATTGTCTATTTTCTAACTTAATTTTAATTGGTTTTTGGTTTTTCATCTGTTTTATTTGTATATTTCTTATTCTGCCGTGTTTTGTTTTCCCAGCTGCCTTTTTGAGGTATTTCATTTCTGTAGTATTTAGTTGTTGCTGGCATTTTTCCTAGGGCACCAAGTCTCACTAGCATATAGTACTGATTGCAGAGCTGTTGTATCGTACACCTTTGTTTTTGTGTTTATATCTATTTCTTTCTTACTTAGTATAGGTAATTTTATTCAATGCATGGTATATGTTAGTAGCCTTCTGTAATTTGTTATGATGCTACCTAAATCTAAAATAAAATTCAAAATTATTATTTGCCACAATCACACCAGCGTTGAATTGACTCTAGACTTTACATGACACTCGAAAGTATCACCACTAGATGGTGTTGAGGAAAAAGACCTAAAGAGAAGACAGTCCGTGTTTTTCAACGACACGATCAAATATAAGATTTTTAAAAACTTTGTGTATTTATTTGGTTAGATACTGACGTTTCTTGTATCCATTGCTAGATCTTCTGCACACGCACAACTGCTGGTAATAGACACCCAAGTATATCACTTAAAACTCCCAAGCCAAATATTTCAGTAATTAAACAATATATTTAAATTTTGTAAAAGGAATTTGTTAGATAGTAAAAATAATTTTGTTCTTATGCCAATATAGTTACTTTAAATGCTAAGAGGTAGATAGGGTTCTGTGCAAAAATATTTTCTGATCTTAAGAAAATTGGTTGCGTCAACGACCAGCGACGAACAGTAACTATGATTATGCGCTGTCGTTGGCATTTGCGTTTATGGAAATTGACGTTTGCTGTCAATAGTCCAAAAAGTTTATACTGCTAGTGCTACCACTTGTTGTCAGCTCGTAAATACAACCATTCAAATGCAAGCCATTTGAAAGATCATTCAATATTTTTTATTCTATGCAAAAAAAATAATTGAAAAGTCTAAAGTTTCCAAGGTATTCTAATCTGAAAGTACTGTTTGGAAAAAAAAAGTCTAACAATCACTTTTTATTAATTTGTATGTAAAAATACAGTTGAGGAAATTCTTTAGAGATCAACTCCTGATCGTAGACGGTGAAAGAAATAAACTTTATTCGGAAACATTTCAGCTTTTTGCTCGTGCCATCGAATACTGTAAGAAACTAAAATGTTTTAGTATAAAATTTATATAGTTCATCAACTAAGATCAGGAGACGATCTTCAAAGAATTTTGAAATTGTAGGTTTATTGCTAGACTTTTGCTTGCGAACAGTATCGACATTCAAAGTAGAATCTTGAAAACCTTTGACTTTTCAAAGTTTTTTCATAGAACAAAAATTACTTTATGTTAAATGATCTTTTAAATGAATTTAAATATTCTTAGGATCCAAACATATCTTTGCACCAGAGAGCCATCTAAATCTTAGCATTTAAAGTAACTATACCTATTGGCATAAAAGCAAAATTATTTTCAGTCTCTAGCAAATTTTGCTTACAAAATTCAAATGTCTTGTCTAATTACTAAAATACTTATTCTGGTAGTTTTTAGTGCAACATCCTGTATAGTGCAAAAATTGAGATACACAAAACACAAATATGGTACTACTGTATCGGCCTGAATGATTTATCGGCAATGGCATCTGCCACAATACTATGACGTGATTTAGAACCTGGAGTCTAGCCAGGAAAAATTTTCGGATCTGGAATTAAATTTACGGGGCCGTATGACCTTGCATTTGATGTCCAAATTAAATTTAAAAAAAAGAACTTTTGTTTATGTTAATATTGGAAAGCGTGCCAATACTGATACGCGTTACAAACAAAATTTTGCCCAACCAAAAAAACGTGGAAACAATACTTTGAGGTTATGATATTACGTGAAGTTAAATAGTAGCTTGATTGAGTAATGTACGCAGCCGGGCAATATAAACAATAAAATATATACCGTTCTTAATGCAACCCTTTAGGTTGGAAGTTGCAGTTTCAAAAGTAGGAAATCACGGGCGTCAATCACGAAATGGATGCTAAAATCAAACATGTCTGCGAATGTCAGCCTTAGCGTTTTAGTTGATAAAATAACATTGTGTTGTATTCTATAGTAAGATGTTCTAAGTTTATGTTAAATTGAATTAATAATAAATTGAGGGCGCCGAGTTTATTTCTGTATGCAGGTCCCAAATATCACGGATCGTTTCCCCGCCCCAGGGAGATTTTAAATTAGAATACAATATTTGAGTGTATCTTTGTTTATTATGTGTTAGCCGCATGTTGTGTCATCTAGAACTTTTCGATATCTTTTGGTGAAATAGTAGATCATTAAATAATTAACTCACTACTTGCGCAAAAAATTTCGCTATTTCTGTAGTGAAGGCAAAATTGCATTTGTTTCAGTTTTTTCTGTGAAGTGTACAAAAAAAGTAAGTTTCTTGTTGTTATTAGAAGATTGAGAGTTCTGAGAAAATTTCAATGGCTGGACTAGAAATTATAAGTAGTTTACTTCACTCTTCACACATTTCTATATTTTCTTCTATCAGTTGGTGAGTGTCTACTACGTATCAGTTTGGCTTGTAATGGTCTTGCAAAATGCTAGTTCAAACGTATTCAAGACTTTTACTTTGTTTTTTATTATTGTATGTAGGCTGAAGATTTCTTTGTATTATCTACTCGTACATTCGACATCGATTTCTAATTTTGGGACTTCTGATTTTTATTACACTGATAGACAAAGATTTTGTTACAGGAACAAATTTGGCTGATTCTTATATAATCTTGCCTGCTAAATCCGAATATGTCATCAGAATTTGCTCACCAACAATTCTTTGTAATTGTTGGCTTTTACTCCAAATTAGCATATCCTCCCCCTTATAATTATTTCTTCGAATTTCTAATTTTAAGAGCCGCTTTAAATCATAATACGTCTTTAATCATGCATTTTTATTCACCCAATAAAGAATTAGTTTAGATAAATTTGATTTTGGGGGCTAATTAGGAATTAATGGAATTTATTAGACAAAGGGACAAGAATATGCATATTTCATAGTAGGCAGCAAGAACTGCAGCATTTATTTTCAAAACAAGATGACGTGGTATTCTGCAATGACGTCAACACTTTACTAGACGCAATGGGCCAGCATCACAATCGAGAAGAGTAGAGACTCTTTATTGACTCCTTAAAGCCTTAAAGCTGTTCTCCTTCATAATGGAAATGAAAATCCTTCTATTTCCATTGCTCATGCTGTCCACATGAAGGAGTCTTATAAAAGCTTGAAGATACTACTGAATAAAACAGAGTACCAGAGATTTTAATGGCAAATCTGTGCGAATTTAAAAGTTGCAGCTCTAGTACTGGGTTTACAGTTGGGGTACACGAAGTTTTGCTGTTTTCTGTGTGAGTAGGGAGAGAAGAATTTATTATATTAAGAAGCAATAGCCAGAAAGAAAAAACCTTGCTTTTTTAATTAAGAATGTGATATGTGAGTCTCTCGTTAACTTAAAAATAATTTTGCAGTCACTTCTTCACGTCAAGTTGGGATTGATGAAAAAATTCATAAAAGCGATGAACAAAGATGATGAAGGTTTCCCAGAATAAGTGATGATAAAATGTAAAACGAAATATTTTGTAGGGCCTCAAATCAGGAAATTAACGAAAGATGTCAGTTTCGACAGTACCTTAGATGAATGAGAGGCACCTGCTTGGCAGTCCTTTAAAGCTGTGGTGACAAATTTCTTGGGGAATATAAAAGCTGAAAACTACGAACAGATGGTTGATGAACTGCTGCAAAATTACAAAGTTTTGGAAGCAACTATGCCCTTGAAGATTCATTTCCTCCATTCACATTTGAATTTTTTTCCAAACAATCTTGATGATGCGAGCGATAAACATGGTAAGAGATCTCACCAAGATATTGCCCAAATTGAATCACAGTACAAGGGAAAATGCAGCGAAAACATGCTTGTGCACTACTGCTGGGACCTTAAAAAAGATGTACCAGCAACGAAATATAGGCAGAAGTCGAATAGAAATATGTTTTGTAAATAAATGATCTTATATTAGCTATACCTTTATTATTCCATAAAAAATGAAAAATTTTAAAATTCGAACACGTTTTACTCAAACATCTCACGTGCTGGGAAAATTTGTAAAACAAAATTCGGAATCAGCAGGAATGATTCTATAAGAATCACCCTCTTTAGTCCATGTAATATTTAAAAAATTTAGTTTACTTCCATAAATATCGCCTAGAATTAGTTGAGCGATTTTATTAAAATTTTTACAAACGATGTAACTCGTCACTACAAACAAACGATTAAAATTTGAAAACAAAAGAACAGAAATAAAAACACTTTTTTTCAATAATGAGTTGCTCCGCCATGATTTGCTATGCACTCTTTAGACGGCGTGGCATGCTGTCAATCAAGTGAACAATATCGGCCTGCGGCATATCGTTCCAAGCTTCGTGAATCCGCAGCCGAAGATGGTGCAAGTTGTCTGGAGGGTGTGGTAAATTACTCAGCCGTCTACCGACCACATCCCATACATGCTCAATGGGTGACAAATCAGGCGACCGAGCAGGCCATGAGAGGACGGCAACGTTAGCTTTTTCCAAAAAGCGTGTTGTAGCCCTTGCCGTATGGGGGCGCGCATTACCTTGTTGGAAAATGGGAACCATAACATATTGCACCCCACATCATCACTCCTTGTGTGAGGGCTGTGTTGCGTTCCACAGAAAATGTTGAATCTTTGCCTTCTCCACGCATCCCACAGCCCACAAACAAAATCGAGACTCGTCACTAAACATAATTTTATGCCATTCTTGTACTCAATTCTCTCTTTCATTGCTCCATTCCAGCCTGCGGACACGGTGAAGTGGGCTAAGAGGAAAACAGAAATGGACGATACGAACGCAGCCCATAAGATTTTATCCGACGATAAACAGATGACATTGACATTCTGCGTCCTACACCTCCCATCCAATTATTTGCAATTGACCGAGTTGTGGAAAATCTGTCTCTTGTGGCCAAAAGTCTTAAACGACGTTCTTCACAATCTGTAGTCCTCCGGAGACGGTCAGATCCAGGGCGACCAATATCTCAATACCGTTGTAACATCACGGTTTACACGGCCAGCAATATCTCTAAGCGAAAGTCTGGTCTCTTTCACGCCAATAATACGGTCACGTTCAAAATCATTTAATTGCCGATAATCTTTATATTGACGAACTCTTGGCATTCTTGTCAATGTTCAGAAGGCAATAGTGAACAAACAGTTCGCAAAATTGGCAGTTATTACACACTGATTGTTTTATTTCTTAAAATTTATTGTTACTAAGTGCAAACAAACAAACAAAAAAAAAACAACAATGGATAGATAGATTTTATTCTTTTAATCATTAGTTTGTTTCATCAAAATAGGCACTTTATGAAAATTTCATCAAAATTGTTCAACGACTTCCATGTGTTGCTATTTTTATGGAAGTCAGTATACTACATCAGTGTTATCTGTTTCTCTATAATCTTTTTGGATTTACATTTCAGAAAAGATCCTATTCTCGCATACCGTTCATTTTGAT
Organism: Ignelater luminosus; assembly: GCA_011009095.1. Classification (NCBI taxonomy): domain Eukaryota; kingdom Metazoa; phylum Arthropoda; class Insecta; order Coleoptera; family Elateridae; genus Ignelater; species Ignelater luminosus. Next base: position 48,970 of record VTPC01091296.1, read on the forward strand.
TAATTTCAGGGCCGTGCCGTGCTATGATGCAGACAGGCGGCCGCATCAGGCGGCACCGTAAGGGGGCGGTATAAGCAGCGAAATCAAAATACAATTTGAACCATTCAATAATTAAAAATCTTTACGCAACGCATTTCTATATTGGTCTACATATGTTATTCCGATATTGACGTATACGATTTATGATATATGACACGCTTCCACCTAACCACATTCGGTATTTATTTCGGTTCTGGTGCAGGCGCATCGTTGGCGAGCTCTCGCCAAAAGATTTTTGATCTGACAGTGCGAAACTATAATTTTTGCTTATCATATACCGCGCAGCCCCTCCTAAAAACTGAGGCGATAGTTATCACAAAAGACAATTACACGTGTTACGTGTTGATAATTCTGCTTTGAGCTTACAATTATTGACAGTATTTGACTTTAATGTTAGTTTGTCTCGAAAAGTGGCAAATAGCTGTGCTGTGTTTAAATCAGTAAATCAGATGTCTAATATCTGTATCTTTATCAGTATAATATTTTTGCTATTACTAATTCAGCTTTTTATGTTTAAAAAGTATATCAGGTAAGAGAATTATTGTTTTTTACAGCAATTGTAGTAGTTACTTATTATCATTGAAAATGAATATGTTATGACAATAGGGAGTCGAATTAGAATGTAGCATTTGCATGAACTGGGTATATGTCAGGTGCGGAACGTGTGCCTATGTGTGATAGATAAAGAGTTATTTAGGTAATATTGGGCTACTTTTGCGTTCTGTCTGTGTTAGAAAAGGAGTTGCTCAGCAAATATTTGCATATACGTTGAAGTGGAGACAATACAATAACAAGTTAAAGAAAGGCATATGTCAAAACGGCTGCTAGCTGTCAATTTGACAGATATTCATTATCTATTTATTATGTTCTGTTTTACTGACTAGCTTTGCAACTAATTTTATCGTTATATAATTTACCCTATTTTAATAGCATTATAAGCATAATCATATTTAATCATTTTCAATGACCCCCCCCCCCCCCCCCCCGGTTGCATATTTGCGAAGGACTGTAAATCTTTATTTAATATTTTTATTACAGTATGGAACAGAAAAGGAAAAAATTGTCTGGAGGTCAATATAAAAATAAACGCTTAAAGAAAGAGAAACAAGGAAGAAAGCTAAGCTATGTTATGAAGGAATTCTTAGTACAAAAATCCTGTTTAGATGAGCCGTCCACATTCGCATCAACAGCGACTGCTTTGGATTTGGCAAACGAAAACTCAGTGCCGTCCCAATCACTTCTAAAAAAAAGTTATTCAAAAGAGCCAAAAAATAATACCATCAGAAGTTGCTCAAGAGCCGAGTAGCAATAGCAGTGGCAGCCAGCAGCCATTAAACAAAATTCCTTCTGATCCTGTATTATGGAATGCTTTCTGCATGCCATCTGAAACTCGTCAAATACTTGTTGAGAGGGATCCACTGTATTAGTTAATTAAAGAATTTGAGATTCCTATTAATAAAGGAAGGCGTAGATTTTCGCCCTCGGATTAATTGAAAGTGTTGAGCAATGGTGAAGTCGTTTAGAGAAGTTGGTTGATTTGCTCTGTTACAAATGATGCCGTTTTTTGCTTTTGTTGTATATTATTTGATAATTAGTCTGCTATTAGTGACTGGCCCAAAAAAGGCTATTCTAACTAGAGAAATCTTATAAGAGCCCTCACAATGCACGAAATGTTTGTAAATCAAAGAAATGCTTTTAGAGCATGGACAGCCAACTAAAACAGAAAAAAACTATTGACGCTGAGTATCAACGAATTATGGATATGGAAATTCAGCATTGGAGAGGAGTTCTAAAAAGAATTAAGTCAATAATTATACTATTGGCCTCATAATGCTTAGCTTTTCATGGAACAACTCAACATTTGTGTCAGCCTAATAACAGAAACGTCTTAAAGTTGGTAGAATTGCTTTCTGAGTTTGATCCAGTTATGGAAGAACATATTAGGAGAGTTTAGTGCGAGTTTGATAAATGATCTGTGACTTATCTAAGCAATAATATACACGATAAATTGATAAATTGGATGAAAAATGTAATTTTAAAAAAGATTGTCGAAATAACAAAAATTGCTAAATATTTTTCGATAATCGCCGATTGTATCCCAGACGTAAACCATATTGAACAGCTCTCATAACAACAACAATAAGAGTTGTCGCTTTTAACTCCATTCAAAACAAATATGAAATTGAAGAATTCTTTATTGGTTTTTTAAAGCCTGTGATTCAATCAGAGAGGGTTTGACAGACCTTATTTTGATACATTTGGAAAAGTTAGGTTTTGAGTTAAAGCGGCTAAAAAAAATATGTCTCACAATTAACTCTAAAACCATTGAATGCTACTAAGTGGTCAAGCAGAGTAGTGAGATAAAACCTTTATGATCTCAACTTTGCGAAATCTATTGTGCATTATTTCAAATAATAGAAGACGTCAACAGAGATGCAGAAACTAAGGTTAAAGCAAGAGGGTTAGCAAACAATATTAAAAATTACAAGTTTATATGCGGTGTAATTCTTTGGCATGATATTTTATTTGAAATAAATTCAGTCTCGAAGCTATTGCTATAAATTTGTCAGATTGTGTAAGGATGTTATCAGAAACCATACAAAAAGTGAAAGGCTATAGATAATCTGGATATGATCAGATGTAAATTGCTGCTAATAAGATTGCAGAGAATTTTGAATACAGTACAGAATTTCCTGCTGAAACTGAACTTAGAGCCAGAAGGAAAAAGCGTGAATTTGACTATGAAGAAACTGTCGATGAACCCTTAACAGAGAAAAATAAATTTAAAATAAACTTTTTCTATTATATTCTGGACATTACCCTTAATTCTCGGAATGACCGATTCACGCTTCTGGAAATCCATAGCAAAAATCTTTAGTTTTTATATGACATTTTAAAACTCAAGGATATAAAGGGTTTTCCAATAAGAGGTGTTATTTTGATATTCAAAGAAAAGTGCCATTTTTTAATATAAATGATCGGATGTTTATTTCATTATAAAGAGGAAGGTATGCCGTTAATAGTGGAAAATAACATCAGGCAAATGACCACCACGACCACGCTTACAGGACAATATCTTTTTCATGAAATTTTCCATAACCAAATCGCAAAGTGGCTGTCCTATGTCCTCGATAGCCTCACGAATTCCATCTTTGAGGTCTTGAATCGACGCTGGGCTGTTGGCGTAGACCTTCTCTTTCACGTGGCCCCAAAGAAAGAAGTCGCAAGGTGTTAAATCACAAGATCTCGGTGGCCAATTGTGATCACCTCTTCGAGAGATAACACGGTCCGGAAACTTTTTCCGTAAAAGATCAATGGTTTCGTTGCTTGTGTGGCACGTAGCGCCGTCTTGTTGAAAGTAAACGTTGTCCAGATCAATACCATCCAATTCCGGCCATAAAAAATCGTTAATCATCTCTCGATAGCGCAATCCAGTCACCGTAACTGTTGCTCCAGCCTCATTTTCGAAAAAGTAAGGTCCAATGACTCCGCCGGACCATAAACCGCACCAAACAGTCACACGTTGAGGATAGAGAGACTTTTCAACAATAACTCTTGGATTTTCTGAGCCCCAGATCCGACAATTTTGCTTGTTGACGAAGCCACCGAGGTGGAAATGGGCCTCATCACTCAAGATGATTTTTCGATGGATTTCTGGATCATTTTCATGCATTTCAACGACCCAATCAGCAAAGACACGACGTTGTTGATGATCGGCCGGCTTGAGTTCTTGTGTTAACTGGACTTTATAAGCCTTAAGACCCAAATCTTTATGCAAAATACGGTGTAATGACGTTTGTGGAATGGCTAATTCCAAAGAACGACGAGGAATGGACAAACCTGGGTTTTCTTTAACACTTTCGGCTACAACAGCAATATTCTCGGCTGTTCTTGAGCGACGTGCACGGGTTTTATTCTTCACATCACTAACTTGTCCCAAGAGCTCGAATTTTTTCACCAATTTCTGTATTGCGGTCCGACAAGGTGCTTCACGGTGACCCAAAAATGTTCGAGTTTTACGAACCGTCTCTGCCAAATTTTCACCATTTTTATAGTGAATTTTAATAATTTCAATGCGTTGTTGAAGCGTGTATCGTTCCATATTTATTAATGGCGTAGTTTCTACTTGTCAAATGTCAAAAAATGATAGCTTCAAAAGTGACATCTACCGAAATAGCAGGCTATTCAAAATAACACCTCTTATTGGAAAACCCTATATATATGACAAAACACTAGAAAATTATCTAGTCAATACTTTCGGTCGAAAATGATTCAGATATAAATGCAAATGCTTCAAGAAGAATCACATGATGTATCCTAAATGCTACTATTTTCAAAATAAAAACAGTATTCGTACATTTTGTGCAGTTTTTTTATGTCGCAATCGAAGATTATTTTAAAGAAAAAACATTTAAGGGGAGGCATTTCGAACACTTGCATCATACTGAGAAAATCTACCGCACGGTCCTGATTAATTTTGACAGGTGTATAGTGTACGGTATCAGAAGTGAAAGATAAATGGTTTATATTTTAATTTTTCATTTCCATTTTCATTATTTACTAGAAAACACAAGATAAATTTCCCGTCACATAGTGGATTATTCTTCCGCTAAAAATAAATTCCATCTTTTTAGTATTATTTAGATAAAAACAATTTGAGAACCAAAGCAAAAAACCAGTTTTTAAAACGTACAATTCAGTAATTTATTTAACATAAACGTAAGCTAACGTAGTATTCCATATTATTAGTGTGTTTTATTATTTTTATCATAAAAGCAGACTGGGTTTATCCCATTAATAGACAATCGTTTCTTTTGTCTATTTGTTTTTTAGAATCTAACGTAAAGAATTTTCTTCTCAGTAAATCTTTCAAAATAAGAGGAATTTTCGAAGTAAAATTAAAGAAATCCCCAGCAGAGCATTATTTTATCAGCATATGCATATGCACAATTACCGATGTCTTATTATCAGTCAATTTCCACTTATGTTAGTTTGTGACGCAGTTAAAACGGTAGCGAAATACTTTATAGCTGTAAATTCCATTACTATGTGTTCGTTTCTTGGATTGCGACGTAACACAACAGTAGCATAATCGTAATTTATAATTGCAAATGAAGATTGACCTCTTACCGACTAACGCATAATTAATTAATTGATTATTTTACGGTTTCTAAAATTAAAGCATTTGTTACTTTTTTTTTATTAAGATTTGTTTTTTAGTATTGACTATCGCAACTCAAAGTGTGGTTCACCACGTTAATTGTTTTAAAATTAGCCTGGATTTGTATGAGTATGACATGTCTTCCAAAAATGATAATTTAAACAAAGTAGTTTCTAAAATGAAGTGTAATTTCTAATTACCAATTAAGCAATTATTATTGTTTTATTGCTTTTTTATTTAACTTGTTATAAAATATCTCAATAACAGTCAAGGACCTTTCACAGTTATTTACTGTTCTACTATTCTCTAGTACGTATTAATATAAAAAATGTATTAGTAACTAGATATTGTTCTTTAAAATTGTAATATATTTGATGTATCTATCCGGGTATTTTGTTTTTCAAGAAAAAAGAGAAAGTAGGCTGAATGCAGCAGTAATTCTAGTTGTATTTTATTTCTCATTGTACCGCAAGATACAGAAAATATCTAAAGATGAAGTAACGAAGTTAAAAAGTTCCGGTTTACACCATCTTTTGACTTCATAACAAAAAGTTTAATTATAAACCTTAATATTGATCTTAAAAACCAAGACGTTTCCAATAAAAGTTAGTTTTCTACTATATTTTGTTTGTGTTGTTAAGAGTATTACGACATTGACATACTTAAGTATACATATGTATACTAGGGCGGGCCGAAAAAATATAATTTTCGAGTATCGAATTCTAATAGGGCTCAAAAGTTGCCTAATCACTTACAGATTAATGTAAAAATAATTTATAAAAATCATACTATTGATATTCAGTTTGCGCAAAGGGCCGAAAGTTTGGGAAAATATAAAAAAAGTCAAAATTTTAGCTTTAAACTCAAAGTACACAGGTAATGTTTTTATGCTTTTAATAATGTCTAAATACTTTGTTGTGGTTCCCTGATAACAGAAATACTATATTTAAAAGCTCTGCTTTATATTTGTGCAGCTCTCCGCTTATCTCACCAATAAATTACTGAAACAACCCAGAACCCACCACGTCGAGGTGGCTGCATTTCGAGTTCCGCCCATTCCTTTCTTAGCTCGCCAACCATATAGGACGTGGTTATTTACACTACTTACAAATACGATTAACAAAACAAGATATTTACAAATTTACAGTTTGGCCATTTTCAATTTATTTCATAACTTTAAAGTGCGATTTCTGCTCAAGTCGGGACATTTTAGATCTTGAAAGTAAGGTTGATCCAATAAATCCATCTCTTTTCTCTTGTCCACATACTTTCCCAGAAGATTCTGTGACGAGTTTTACACATCTTGTGTGTGGCAGGAAATCTAAGGAATTCAAATACAGGTAGAGCTCTAGTTGAAAGAAATGATGAAGTACTCTGTTGGTATATTTTCCATGGAAGACAGTTTACATGTTGTCCAGTCTATCAATTCTGTGTAGTCTGAAGCTTCAAATTTAGTTGAGGTCGTAAGAAATGTTCTCACAAATTTAACTTTTGATGGTTCACTTCTACCTTTCAGTACTCTCCTAAAAGCTAATCCCTTATGTGTGGCCTTTTATCCACCACTGACAGCCAAAAGCATGTTTTCAGGATGAGCGAAGAAAGCGTTTCTTTCTATCACTGGATAGATTATTTTCAATAGCTCTTCCGGTAAAAATCGCGAAGTCTGCACAAGTTTAAAAATGTGTTTAGGTCCGAATTTCACTGAGTGGTTCCTCTTGATTTCAAACCATATAAGAGCATATGTTTTTACTATGCAGTTGGCAAGTATGTTTAACTCATTAGAGGGATTAGTTTGGGAAATATACAGACGTAAGATTCTGTTTACAGTTGTCAACCACCGTGAATGGCTTATGGGTCCTGGATCTTTTAGCGCAAGATCAGATGTGCATACTCTTCTCTGGACTGTTTGAACGATCTCCAATAAGTATTGCTGGTCTTTGCTAAGGTCAGATTTGGTGATTGTGATTTCTTCAGAATCAATTTTTTCAAAGTTGACCACTGGGAGTTTTTCACAGTCTGATAATTCTTTGCCTATGTTATCAGAAAACGAAGATGGGTCTGTAGTCTTACCGTCAAGGTGTTGAAACAAGTGCCTGAAAGGTAATTCATTAAAATGAATGTTTCGAATTACGCCGTTCTTCCATCTTGTGTTTGTGGCTGTACCATCACATCCTATTGCAACTATTTGGCTCGTATCAAACTGTTTTTCTTTTAAGTGATAAAAGATACATTTAGTTATTTCTGCTCCAGTTTCATTCATAGGGGTTATGCGGCCAATGAACTCTTCATCAGGGTCATGAATAATACTGATATGCTCTTCTTTCACCACTCTACGATACATTCTTGCTCCCACTTCTTCTTGAACTATTGTATTATTTTTTAGTCCATCAAAGTAAATAGCTTTTACAACTGCCACACTTTCAACCTCTTCAAGTATCTTTCTAGCCTTTTGTTTTTTTCGTCTAATCTTGCTTTTGTCTATAACTAGTAACATGTCCTCTTTAGTAATCATCCCTAGATCTTGTATGACACTAGAGGCAATAGTAGCTGTGGCTCTGTCTGATTCGCCAAATCTTTTTTACTGTTTTGTTCATGACTAATGGTACAAAACTGCAATGTTTCAGTATTTTGATGAATTTTAAAATACAGTGGTGTTTATCTTTTTTTTCTCTCAAAGTTTAGCCCCTGTGCGCGAATTAAAGTCATCACAATAAAGTATTATTAATATTATTTTTTGCTCAAGGGCATAAAACTGTCACGTTTAAGTGCGATTAAAAAGCCAAAGCATTTAAATTAAACATTTCATAATTGTTTAAAAATTCAATGACTTATGCCATTTTCTTCAATATTTAGGCCCTTTGCGCGAATTTAAGATCAATAGTATGATTTTTCTAAATATTTCTCCATTAATCAGTGAGTGATTGGACAACTTTTTAGCCTTATTAGAATTCGATACTTGAAAATTATATTTTTTTGACCCGCCCTAAATTGTATACAGGCTTCCAGTATATAATTCTAAAATTTTGCTGTTGCCCAATTCTTGCACACTCCTATTTATTCAACTTTTTTTAACCACATTTTTCTTTTTTTTCCTACTTCTTTCCCTAGATTATGTGAATTATTTTTGTTTTCGTTTTAACTGGTACTGACTCTGTTAGAGATCTACAGCCTTTTTTCGCCTTTTCTGTTTGGGGTTTTGTAATATTTCTAAGATTTTGTAAATTCAGTCCAGAATTTTATTTTCTTTCGAGCTATAGATTCTTTCTCTATACATTTGTCTGATTTTCCATGATCTTTTGCTAATTTTTTGTAAATAAACTGTATCAAATAATTCCTCAGTCACATCTCCTTTAATTATTTCTATTGGTCTTTCAACACTTATTTTAAATTAATTGTCCAAATTAATGAAAATCAATCGTTCAGAAAAGGCGAATCTTTGTAAAACAGTTTCTACTTTGACTATTTCCAAAAAAACCTGTAATCCTGAAAATAATTAACTATATGTCATTTCTGCCAGGCTGAACTGAAAACATCAGAACACATACTTACTGTGTAACTGTCTAGAAATTTCACAACAAAAGCTAAGTTATCTGGAACAGGTGTTCTAAGGAAGTCAAAGGATTACTTCTCAGAAAAATCTTAGGTTCCTTCAGGAATCTGAGCTTGAGATGGGAACAAAGAGAGCAAGATAATCACAAGTGATCCGTTAGATAGCAATAAAAAGAAACTAAATACCCTAATATCTAATTTAAGAATTGCCAAAAGTTTCTAATATTCTATTCTAAGAGCAGTCTCTTTTTTTGACTTGCTATAAATCTACAAGTAGATTTTGAATTCAGTTTTTTTAGCACATTGATGTTGTCTTTAATTAAGGCAGTTGTTGCCTAAACTATATCTCGCTCTATTTTTACGGCTAGAATCTATTATTTTCTATAGCTTTTGAAGAGAATGCCGAGTACTTTTTTGAAGTTGTTGAAAGGTGACTGACAATCTAAAAGCAATTTTAAAGAGGAGTTTTGTCCTGAAAAGTAAAAAAAAGATTAATGAACTGATGGTAGATGGAAAAAAATGATACTTGAATCTTTCTCATCTCGTCATCTAAATTTTTCCAAATACCAAGAAACATATATGATATTCATTATAGGCTTCTGCTATAGTATTAGAAAATCAAGAAAAAATAAAAAACAAAAAATAAAAATATTGAACTAAGACTGAACTTAAAATTGGAATCTTAAGTTTCAATAATAATTCATTGGTTAGAAATCTTAATAGAGGAAGAAGTAAATTAAATAGGTTGTTTCTAAAAGATAGGTAAGGTTGTTCTGCTGAACTCATCGATTGTCCAAAAGCGGTTTCTTCTTTGACACAGAAACCCTTTACGGTTCGACGAATAACAGCATGAGTTAAATATAATGGTTAGAGTTTTAATAAGAGTTGGAGTTCAAGCAAAATTCAACAAGAAGTTCGATGGAAGTTATTCCATTGGCCTGAAAATGCTAATTGTATAAAAAGATCAGCCATATCGTGTCATTCGTTGATGTAGAGGTAAAAGAAAAGAAAGCTGGGGTAAACCTTGATTACTGTTGCTATTAACTTTCAATAAGTCAATGATATTAAGAAAACAAAAATTTAAATCCTACAATAGAAAATATTACGTCATTGTAAAATCAAAATCTTCAGCTTTAAAACAATTTTTCTCAAAATTGTTAATGAGATAATTTTATTTTGTTTCTTGTAGAAAGATCAAGTATATTGACTGAAATAAAATCTATTATTGATGAGAACAGATTTGAAACTAATTACTAGCTTAAAGTAATTCGGCCAAAATAAATCATGACTAGATCATTAAGCTAGATCTACCAAGACTCAATTCCATTTTACTAATGAAGAAGAAATTTCCGAACAAAAGAAAACACAGTCGCTTATAAGTTCAACAAGTAGTTCTTATCAAAGGTCTCTTTAACTGTAGCACAAGTAATCTAAAAATTACAAACAAAAACGATAAAGCAAAACCTGATTTAAAATATTTCAAGAAGCCCAAGGGAAGACTCAGATCACGAGAGCGGGTGATCAACCTTTCTTATAAAAATAAACAACAGTACCTATTTGTAAAACTCGTCTTAGAAAGAATATCTAAATTATATCAAGAATTGCTATTTACACATAATCTGTACAGAGTTCGCACTGCACATTAATGAAAAACATCAGTCCCAGATCAAAATCAAATTAACCATCAATGTTGCTTCTTATTCATAATTTTTTTGGGACAAGCTTTAGTGACTGTGCATATTTGATTGTGCCATAAAACTTTTCACTCTAAATGCGGATAAGAAGAATCTAAAAGATTGTTTTGTCAACATTATTATTTTAATTTACTTCGTCATCTTATTACAAATCGGTTAAGTGATTATTACTATTATGTGATTATAGGTAATTAAGATTAATGTAAATATTTTCAAATATACAGTTATCAACATGACGACCACAAATGATACTATTTAAAGAATGTCCGCGATAATATGCGATGTCCATTCATTAACAACTCGCTACTATTCGTAAACTGGAATTCCCATTAGCGAAGACAATGTTATACAGGCACATTTCCAAAAATTCACTTAACGTTAACCGTGGAGGGAATACCCTACTGAAAGTATGTAGAGGCAAATTGATCGATACCGGTCTGGAAGTGGGGCCCTCCACTTCTCCTCGTACCGAGATTTAAGCAAAGCCACTAGCAACCTGATGCATTTCATCGACATTGGTGGTGACTTGGTGTACTTGTGATAAAAAAGTGGTAATAAAGGCATAGTTGTATTCTTGGTTTTACTAGCAGGTGCGTTAAAATTATATATCTACATACTGTCTGCGAGATTCAACATGGATCTTGAACAATTTCGGTTAAATTCTGGTTAGTTTGATGTTGGATGTTGTACAGTGTTAATCTATTAATTTTTTATCGCTTATAGCAAAAATCTTTTTTGTTTGCATGAATTATGTTCTTGCTTATCCATGTTGTTTTAACAGAATGGAAATTATTTAAAGTTGAAAAACAGGAATTATAATATTTTTTAAACTTTCCTTTAAGTGTAAGGATAGATCGATAAAATTATGTTAGTAATATAAACATGAATAACACGCAATATACTAAAATTACTAAACTTATTTATTGTTTTTAACAAAATAATAATAAAAAAACATACAAACCATATACTACATATAGACCTTTGTGACTAACGTGAAAGTTCGTAGGGACTGGGCATTACAGTACAAAATAAAACTGAAAGTAATAAGTAATCGAAGGCTAAATCTAAAAAATGTAAAAGCAACTCATTTTGCCAATATGTGGATAAGATAAAAATCGTGACATAAGAAACGTATTATTAAAGAACTTTTGATTTTTGCAACTACTGTATACGTGACCGCGTGATTAAAGGAGTTATAGGACATCAACAAATCTTGAATTGAATAGATAAAAAATTGTTTTGATGGGAAAACTTAATATTTGTAAATTTAACGGGTCAGGGAGCATAACTTATAATCAACTGATTATTTTCCTCTAACTCCTGATTTGTTTTTGGTATTACCGAAAGTTACTTCTTAAAAGTTTTAATTTCAAAATATCTTCAGTGTATACCGTAAGGATCTTTTGAATTCTCATACTGCGAATACTGTTTAAAATACCGAATTTAAATTTAAAAATGACTATCATTTAGAACACAAAACAATCTATTCTTGTTTGTTTATTTTCTAGAGTAGTATCACTTCTTCCTGTATACTACTGTGTTCTGCTTCTTTTCAATTCACAAGCAGTCACGTCATATGTAAAACGACAACAATGTTTTTATCTTATTAAATTTGGCTTTGATAACTTATCTTAACTTTCGGAACTATTTTGAGGTTAGTTGATAATTTTTTTTCTTGGATTCCCATCATCATCGATAGTCAATCATGAAGACAAACACCATTCTCAATCTGATACTTACCCAAACAAACGACAGATACTGCACAAGAGTCTTTTTTCATGATATCACAGCAGAATTGCTTTGTACAGCTTTCACAATATTATAATTGTATGTATAGGCTCTTTTTATTGATAAAATAATGAAGATCTTTTGAATTTAAGATTGAATTTAGTTTAAAAGTTTTGGTTTCCAATAATCTTCTTCGCTTTCTAACTATTTATTCATATTTCATCCTTTTATATATTTAAGATCCCCCACAATCTTTTTTGACTTTTTTGGTATCTTCATTTCTCAAAGCAATTTTCTAGGATTTGCCTTAAAATTGTACTGAATGCAGCTTAGGGTCAATGAAAACTATAAATGTTTCTCTATCTTGTTCTATTGTTATTTTTATTGTGTTTTAGTACGCTTACAATTGTCTAGCTGCTTGATTTCTTTCTTATCCTACTTTTATTGCTTCGTTTATTTTTAGTTTTTGAGATTTCGTCAAGTATTATTGAATTCCACATGTATTACCATTTTTTGGATCTCGTTTGGTTGTATCTATTAGAAATTTCTTCTTCTGGTAGATAATTATACCCATTAACTATATAGATAATGTACAGTTTTACATTTTATTTGTACCTGTTGATTTTATTAGGAAAAAACCAGCATTCAAAGGAAATTCAAACATTAAGACACAAATTGAAATTTCTACTAGGGCTCTACATTTATGTAAAGCTATGTGTAAAAGCATCTAAAAAAATGGAAATTACATTTGATGTTCTGTTAGCATTCTAATTTTTGATTTGTCGTTTTGAATTAAAACTTCTTAAAACATCGAATCAGATAGTCATTCTTAAACCACTTTATAATATCAGGGATCTAATCGCCGGCAAACAACAAAAACTCCATCAGTCTGAAATTCTGATGGTTCCAAAGAGCCCAAGCTGCCCAAAAGTAGTTTTCGCTTAATTTACTAAGCTGTATGCAGATAACTTATATCTCGATACACAAAGAATAAAGTTTTTTTTTGAAGAATGGTATTAACCTGTCAACCATAAATTGCAATTCCAAAAAAGTATTAAGATGTTTTATGAAAGTCGGACTAGTTTCAGTTGAAGTACTTCATATTCTAATGCCAATACATACAGATGATACGTAAAATAAAGAAAACACCAATAGAAGAGTAATTTTGATATAGCCGCTACTAAACCATTTCCCAGAGCTTTTGCATTGTCCTTAAGGTACATCAAAACCTCTTGGTATTCTAGTTCAAGGTTAAATCTTACATCTAGGCGTAGGCAAAAACATATAAAATAAGTTTTTCAATGATACCAATAACTTCAGCCAATATAGTAACAAGATTCCTTTCAAATTCTAATTCTGGTTTTGTTTTGAAAATCCAAATAAAGCCAAATACTGTTAAAATTGACACCAAGACTTATCAAGAGTTTTGGACTTGAGAAATGAAATATTTCCTTCGTTCACTTCTTGAAAATAAGATTTCTGTCTTGGTAGTTAATTCTGCTTGAAAAATTACCAGAATTAATTAAGTACCAAAAATTTTCTAAATTTCTTTGTTAAACTCATATGCCGCAGTCATATGAACATTGCCACTTATAGTTACTTATAGCCATAAAATAGTAAATAGAAAACTTTAAAATTTTAATGGGATTCGAACCTATATCTCTGATTCACCGGATTATAGCCTTTAAATATTTAATATTTAGCTTTTTGTTTCTTTCTGTGAGATGCTTGAAAACTTATAATTTCTTAAGTAAGTCATTATTGGAAAATGTCTTTTCCTCATTCCTTAAAAAATACGACGATAAGCTAGAGTATGTTCATTTATAAAGAAGCAAAATTACTGACAGGGATTCCTTTCGTAGCAGTCAAGTACGTACAATGTAAATTACTGTTTTAAAGAAAGACAAAGACAAAAACAATACATTGATGTCTCGTTATCAGAAGATTAATTGTAAATGAATGAACAATTAAATAATATTGTTATCAGCTAAGAGCTTCCTATATATAAGAAAGAATAAAATCATTTACTATTCTATGTAAGATATAATTGAAATCAAAATCTTTCACATTTTTCGCACGATATATTGCAATCACTTTTAGATTGTTTAGTTTTGTTTTATTGAATTTATAATAAATCAAAAGGTAGGAAACACCAGACCGGACCAGTAAAGGTAAATTTAATTAACGGATCGTCAGTGTCATTTATTACAAAATATTTAGTAGTGAAAGCGTTTTAACTTTTAATTTGAAATCATTATCCTTCAAATTGATTGAAAGTGGGGTAGATTCAGTTCTGTAACATCACATCGTGATATTATAAAGTTAACAGAGTTAGTAATCAAGTGTGTATTGTGCTTGCAGAAATGGAGGCTAATCAATTTAAGGATTTCGCCAAGGAGATGGTGGACTATGTTGCTAATTATTTGGAAAACATACGAGATAGGTAAGTGCTTTTACTAAGTATATTTATGTAATAAGCTACTCGTTGCTGGTATCTTTCGTTATTGTTTGATTTAAGATTTTGCTGATCTTTATTTTTGATAACTAAAATAGTTTTGTTGTTAACCAAAATCATATTGCTTGAAGTACTTTTGCATGCTTAGCTTTTTTACTACCAGAAAGTACAGTTGATATGTTATTACAAAAATGCATCCAATAATGTCAGGAAAATGCATATTGTGAAGGTTTGCAACTTATTAACTTAATGCTACTGAATTCGAAATTTAAATTAAATCTCCAATGTATATATACAACGGTTAACAAAGCTAGCAATATGATTGTTTATGCTAATTAACTATATAAAAGTATTCAACATGAAATATGGCAAATACTTTTAATGTTTATGGAACATGAATAATAACCTATCGCAATTAATGATAATGTAGGGTATTTCCTTATTAAATTACTTAAAATAAAAAAATTCCTTTAATTCTTTGTTGTTACTTGTGACTATCTTAAAAAACTCTTTTCTTTTATATGTGTAATATGGACTCTCCTTCATAATATTTCTAAGAACAACAAACGTACCAATGACTTGCAAAGACTAGTGACCAGCACGAACTTTTAATTCTGGACTTTCCTGTTGCATTCCAATTCTTATTTATAAAAAACATAAATTCTTTATTTACCATTTAGTTTATGTATACTGTAAAAACTGTAATATTAGATACTATCTAATATCAGCTGACTGATTGTTTATATTATTTCTAATTAATTCAAGTAGGTGTGTAATAAAAGTGCACAATAAGCAATATGAGATAATAATATAACCACATTTAAATAGAAAAAAAATTGTTGAATGAATGTTATGAAACTAACCTTTGATCTGTTTTTTTTTTATAAATTTTCATTTACATAGTTTCAATAAACTGTTACACTTTTTATTTAAATTTAACAAGAAAAAATTGCTATTAATAAGTAAAAGAAATACACGGAATCTTAACCTTTGATACTATTAGTAATCGTTATTCACAAACTACTCTATAATTATCTGTTTCGTACTTAAAAAATTTCAAGTTTAAAATTGTTTGGTAACACACATTAAGTGTTATTTTATTGATTACGTCAAAAGAATTTAGTAACAAATTCTTTATAATATCGATTGAAATTATTGTAAAATCCCATTCTTATTATAATGTTGATGCATTTATCATGATGTTACTGGGAATTCATTTCCAATGATCACTGAAATTTCGAATTCTATTAAGAAAAAATAATAAGAATTTATATTTTGATGGTAATTATACGAAAAGTATTATCTCTGACGTCAATTGATTGTACTTTCGAATATTAGAAACCTGAAAAACCCAGCATTAAATCCTATCGTGATATAGTTGCCAACAGAGTCGAACTGGCCCGGGTGCGCCAGGACATTTAAATGTTGTTATGTTATGTCATCATATAAAGCCAAAATAATCACAGAGTCGTAATTATGTGACATATCTACTGTACTGTTATCGTATATTGTGTACTATGAGAGTTTTAGTCATTAATGTTATTCATAATCATTACGGCCGTTTTTCTAAATTAATAATATTCGAGATGCGGGATATTTAAATTTGACTGTCTTCTACCAGTCTTTGCTCAGAGTATCGATGTTATGAAATATTTAACCTCTGCATCATACGTTAATCATACATTTAAGGCTAAATTTGAAAGATCTTTTAAAACTTAAATTCTACTCGAAAGTTACGCATCCTGCGAGATAAGTGCAAGAGTAGTATTTTTTGCTGATTTGAATCTGTATTTGAAAAAGACGTTTCTTGAAGAAGTATGTTTGTTTCTTCTAGAATCTTCTTCTTTGGTAATGGTATTGAAACGTCTTAAATATTGTTTTGGATTTAAAAGATCTCTCAGCACTACCCAGTTGCTTTTGTTGCTTTTAAAGCGAAGACTTTCAATTAAGTATCTAACTTGGCCATATTCTCAATTTATCAAATTATCTAGCTACACTCGAACAAGCTGCAAAAAGGTTATTGAGCCCGAATAGTTTCCAAAAACTTGATGTTTGATCCTACCCACTAAAGCCTCTTAGCTGTTGAACTTTAAAAACTTTATTTCTTACTCGTGTTTTCTTAACCATTTCTGCGTTAACAAATATATTTTGGGCAAACCACTAAAACGACCCCACTCTTTAACATGTTGAAAATTACTGTTCAGTCCCTTCACTTGTATTTGTACAAACGTCAATTCTTTTATTATTTGTCAAAACTTGAAAAACTGAATAACAATTGCTTTTCAAACCACCAAAGATTCTTAAGCATCATTTGTATGAAGCGAAGAAATCTTACATGCTGCCTTCAGAAGATCGACAACTATCACGAATTACTAGAGTATTTTGAAATGCAATTGAAAGTTTTCAAGAAATGTACTGTTGACTTGTAAGAATTGGTTCAAAAGCATTTTTTTCTCTGGCAGGTGTAGTTATAGATTGATTAGATATAATTCATCTTGAGTTTGACTGAATGTGATTTAATGACTCAATCTTTTTATCATCACAGTACTTTGCTGTACTATATACCGTTGTGTCCAAGGCTATTTTTGACCTTACAGGAAAAAGGTCAAAAAATCTAAAAGAATATTTTTATTTCAAATTATTATAATACATACACACAGTTTTAAAATTGAAACTAGGTAATTCTTAAAAACAAAAGATTCGTTCCTAATATGCAAGCAGTGTTTTCCCTCTAAAGTGCTTTTCCAATTCACTATATTAGGTAGAATGTAGATTTTTTCTCACACGTCAAGACTACGTCCTTTTTTTCTAAGATTTTTAGAAATATTCATGTTCTATTCCACCAGGAACCAAACGTTTCAACGATCAAGTAATGAAAACATACTAAAACTTTAGTTTTTTGTATTTTGATCTTTTAGGATTTTTGCAGTTACGTAAAAACTTGCAACAGTGTCACAATAGGTTACGTCCCACATTAAAGTCTTGCCATCACTTCAAGAAATCAAAGTCGTTCTATCCGCCTTCTTTTGATCATTCGAGAAACTCCAGGAAGTTCTAGAAATTGCGGAAAATTCTCTTGTAATTAAGGCCTGTTTAGTCACCCTTCCTGCACTTTCACAGAAAGATAGACCGTGATGGCCCAAAATATCAACTGTTTCGCTGCAACTGGATTCATGTGGTTCGTATGCAGGTAGAGCAATTCTTAAAGCTACGAAAATTCTGAAAGTGGAAATTTCCAGAGAAGTCTTTAAGAAAGGCAACAGCTTAAAATGTCATGGTATGAATGTTAACAAACTTGGTTATCCCATTCTCTTTGTTTATATTCTACTGATATGGATAAAAAATCGTTTTCTGAAAGGTTCACCCAGAACGCAACTGCTTCATGGTATGCATCTTTCTAAAACTGCCTATGGAAGCATCGTAGTCGTTAAATCTTTTGCACAACTAAAAGATGCAGTGAAAGAAGAAAAACGAAGAGAAGAAACGTCACGAATCATGAATTGCAATTCTATATTTCCTGCATTCCATTTCATTATAATGTTTGGTAATTAGTTAAGCGATCTTTCTGTCTTAATTGTCTGTCGTCGGATAAAACAAGAAGTCCACACTTGTGTATATTTATTTGAAGACCTACTTTAGAAGAGGAATAAGAATTGTACAATCATCCAAAGACCAATTAGTTCCGAATTTAAAGATAAAACTAGAGAATGCAAAGTAAGCCTAAACAACGTTGACCTAAGAGGATCTCTCTGCTGATCAACTCTATAAGATAAAATTGTTCACTTTCCAATAGTGAGAATAATAGGATGACGATAAAATTCATTTGAGATGAGAAAAACTCAAGGATTAATTCTTTTACTCTAGTAAGCATCACAATCCTAGAGTACCTAAGCTAAGTATGCTGACATCAAGAACGATTGTGGTGCGTCTGTGTCTTTTACCAAAGATAGTGAAGTCTCCATTGAAGTTATTTTACCTGCATTGAATGAATCCTAGCAAATAGAAGTATCATAGAGGGCTAAACCGTGTGCTCTGTATTATACTCGAAGTCAATATCTCTTCTGGAGAGTTGTTAGATTTCTAGGTCTACTGCAGCTGTCAAGAATAATACCTAATTTGCAAGTGAAGTAAACTATTTTTGATACATATTTAGAGGGAAATTGTATTATAATCCAAACTCATACAGACGAGAAGCCATCTCTAGCTTCATAAGATGAAAGTATTTATGTTTGAGCTTTCTGTAGTACCTTGAGGATTAAAGAACTTCTTTTATTGTTCAGTTGATCGTTTATTGCATCACTTTGTTGTAGCATATTAATTTATTATTGACTCTTTTTGTTATCTACTCTATATTGTTCAAACTTACTTTCATCTTAGTGTTTCTGCTTGTAGAGGTTATTAATTCCAAGGTTTTCTACAATTTCTGTTTGTTTTTAAAAAAATGGTAAGTCATTATTATGAGGAAGAGTAGGTAACCGTTCTAAATATCACCATATCGATTTCCTACAGCTAGCAGTATTCCAGTTTAATATTGTTTGGTGAAAATGTCTTATAAGTCATTGAAAAGAAAAAAGCAAATTCTTTATTTCGGGCAAACTAAATCTCGTCTAGGGATTAAATGCAAAATGAACCAACAGATCAGAAAATGGCTTTTACATTTCTATCACTGCTCAAGTAAACAATAATTTAGTTTCGTGTTTTCCTATAATATAATTAGAAGCCAAAAATAAATATTTGGATTTGTCTATTGAAGTGATGCTGTAGAACAGGTACTGTTCCAAAATCTGATTAGTAATTGTTGTCAGTTTTTTACTTGGTGCAGACAGAGCAAAATTTTCTGTAATGAAAACCAAGGCTGTCATTAATTGATAGATTGTTACATTACAGATCATTATAAAGGGTTTTCCAATAAGAGGTGTTATTTTGAATAGCCCGCTATTTCGGTAGATGTCACTTTTGAAGCTATCATTTTTTGACATTTGACAAGTAAAAACTACGCCATTAATAAATATGGAACGATACACGCTTCAACAACGCATTGAAATTATTAAAATTCACTATAAAAATGGTGAAAATCTGGCAGAGACGGTTCGTAAAACTCGAACATTTTTGGGTCACCGTGAAGCACCTTGTCGGACCGCAATACAGAAATTGGTGAAAAAATTCGAGCTCTTGGGACAAGTTAGTGATGTGAAGAATAAAACCCGTGCACGTCGCTCAAGAACAGCCGAGAATATTGCTGTTGTAGCCGAAAGTGTTAAAGAAAACCCAGGTTTGTCCATTCCTCGTCGTTCTTTGGAATTAGCCATTCCACAAACGTCATTACACCGTATTTTGCATAAAGATTTGGGTCTTAAGGCTTATAAAGTCCAGTTAACACAAGAACTCAAGCCGGCCGATCATCAACAACGTCGTGTCTTTGCTGATTGGGTCGTTGAAATGCATGAAAATGATCCAGAATTCCATCGAAAAATCATCTTGAGTGATGAGGCCCATTTCCACCTCGGTGGCTTCGTCAACAAGCAAAATTGTCGGATCTGGGGCTCAGAAAATCCAAGAGTTATTGTTGAAAAGTCTCTCTATCCTCAACGTGTGACTGTTTGGTGCGGTTTATGGTCCGGCGGAGTCATTGGACCTTACTTTTTCGAAAATGAGGCTGGAGCAACAGTTACGGTGACTGGATTGCGCTATCGAGAGATGATTAACGATTTTTTATGGCCGGAATTGGATGGTATTGATCTGGACAACGTTTACTTTCAACAAGACGGCACTACGTGCCACACAAGCAACGAAACCATTGATCTTTTACGGAAAAAGTTTCCGGACCGTGTTATCTCTCGAAGAGGTGATCACAATTGGCCACCGAGATCTTGTGATTTAACACCTTGCGACTTCTTTCTTTGGGGCCACGTGAAAGAGAAGGTCTACGCCAACAGCCCAGCGTCGATTCAAGACCTCAAAGATGGAATTCGTGAGGCTATCGAGGACATAGGGCAGCCACTTTGCGATTTGGTTATGGAAAATTTCATGAAAAGGATATTGTCCTGTAAGCGTGGTCGTGGTGGTCATTTGCCTGATGTTATTTTCCACTATTAACGGCATACCTTCCTCTTTATAATGAAATAAACATCCGATCATTTATATTAAAAAATGGCACTTTTCTTTGAATATCAAAATAACACCTCTTATTGGAAAACCCTTTAGTATAAGAAATGTAAAAACTAACAAAAACAATGGATTGGTATTCAGAGTTTAATTTCTGCTTCTTTTCTCTTATCACCTTTTTCACCTCAAAACTGCATGAAATATTTATCATTTTTCGTGATACATGCAGATTTTGCTTTTCTTTCTTATGTATTGGATTTTGTTTATTTGCTTTAGGAATTAAAAATAATTAGAAAGGAATTTTTTATGGGCTCCATTCTATTGATATTTTCAAAATGACATACCAATATTACGATTTTAACAATACGTTTTCCAACATTTTTTCAAGTCATTCTTGTTTTTTGCACAAGGAAGTAAAAACAGCAATCGATCTATTTTAAGTTACATAGATACAATCAAATATCAGCTGATTCTGATAGTAGTATGTTTTTAATTAATTCAAGTAGGCGTGTAAGCATACGCCTTTCGGGATCACGTAGCAGTAATAAGTTACATTACTACATACCATTTTAATTATAGAATGTTTCGTACTTACCTTAGAATGAATTATAAAATTAACCTTTGGCCGACTATTTTGTTTTTCTTACTATAAAATTCAAATTGGAAATAGCTAACAACAAAATAAAGTAGTAAACAAGTTTTTGTATAAGGATTAGTTGTTTTCAGGAAGAATCTTTTTTTTTGTTTGCATAATGAATTTAATTTTGAATAAATAGAAATCCTTGTACTGTTTATTACTTTAATATTATAATTAAATACTTCTTACTTAATTATTATTAAGAAGGTAAATCCATTGTGACTTAAAGGTCAGCGAACGTTATTTTGTTAATATTAATAAAATGCAAAATTATTGCAAGAGTGCATGTATAAAATTACAACAAATTTTAGAAACTCGCAGTAATTAGTTCACGGATAAATTTGTGCAAGCTCCTGAATAATAAAAATCACAAGGTCTTAAAATTCTCTTATTTTGCTGTCTCAATTACTGCTTGTCAAATAAAAAATAACACAATTATTCTATTTGCTCATATTTGCTGAAATAAAATACCTACATGCTTCCTTCAATTACTTAACGGAGTAGAATTGTATGTTGTCGTTACTGGATACTGACAGTAAAAGTGGTTTAGCTTGTAAACTTACCTTGACCTAAAGAGCATTAATTTTTTCCTTATTTCTAGGCGAGTGCTACCCAGTGTTGAGCCCGGATATTTGCGTCCTTTGATTCCGGAAACAGCTCCACAACAACCAGATAAATGGGAAGACGTTTTAGAAGACGTGGAAAGGGTCATTATGCCCGGGGTAAGAATCCTTTTAATATTAATTCATTCAGTATTTTGATTTTTACAAATTCATTATTCTTTGGAAAACTACAGAAAAAGTTGTAATTTATCGATGGTTTTTTAGGTAACCCATTGGCATTCTCCACGGTTTCACGCTTATTTCCCAACCGCAAATTCATACCCTGCCATCGTAGCGGATATTCTAAGTGGAGCTATAGCCTGTATTGGTTTTTCATGGGTAAGTGTAGCTGTTACAAATTTCTTAATAATTTCAGTGTGACAAGACTGGTAGGTATATCCTAGAACTCACTGTTTATTGCACTTTTTATCCCTTACATTTTTCTGATGAAATAAATGGCATATTTTAATCATTTTTTAACCTTGCTTTTTTTTTAAATTTCTGCGATTGAAGTTAAGTGTTGGTGATGAAATTTTCGATTAGATTTACAACACGTTAAAAAAAGGGACTATTTTTATTCGACTCATTAATCATCAAAAGGTAGCCTTTTGGATTTGCGATTCTAAAAACGTACCCGACTCATAAATTATATTTTTCTACCAAGAGACGGTCACATGAAAATGCTTTTTCTCTTAATATCCACTGTAATATTGATTTTTTTATAGTGGGTTAGTAGTTGCTTTTTATTGAACTTTTTGATGGAGAAAACTTATTTCATATCTAAAAATTAAATTTTTCAGTGTGCTATAACTTTAATATGACATAAAAGTTGTTCGTTGTTAACATTTAACTTGATAAACAGTTCCCACGAAAAAGAAATTTTTTACTGGTGAAAATTCTATGTGGAAAAGGAAGATGCAAACAGTCAGTTTTCCACTTTTATGAAGTTTCATTACTGTAGAATTCTGATTAACTAGAAGTAGTTACAGCGAGGATTACTATAACGTTATATTATTTACAGCCGATGGCATACGTACAACTAATAAAGTTACAACCAGGTTTTGTTTCTTAAAAATTATTGTTTTTATTTTAATTTTTTGTCAAATCGCTCACATCCTGATTTCAAATATACAGGGTGTTTCTAGATTGCATGGATAAATAAAAAAATAAAAAGGAAACCTAGATACATTTTCTTCTGAGAATGCTCTTTTGTGGAGCTATACCGTCTTAAAGTTTGCCAAAAAAGGCAATTTTTTTAATAACTCCCCAACACTCTGTGTTGCTGTAACAAAATTCGATGTACTACATATCAAGACCTTCATTTTGAGTTAATTTATAGAAACCGGTTTTGCTACAAAGGTAGTTCTGGAGATAGGAGACTTTTTAATCTTCAGAACTCTTTTGTCTACAGAAATATCTGAAATCTAATGTGATCCTTACATAACCTGTTCTATTTGGAAAGAATTTCGCAACCTCAGTTATTTTCATAAACATAGAAATTTTTTGGAAAAACTCCAAAAACCATTTCAGGTTCAAGTACATTTTTGTATACAATGTGGAGAACGGCCTCCATACTTTTGGAACAAATATAGTTTTGACAAATTAAGAGCAAATATAGGCCCTGATAGGTAGTGCATAAATATTAAATTTCGTTACTGTACCATAAACTGTTAACGAAGTTATTAAAGAAAAATAGTTTTTGCTTTAGCAAAAGTTTAAGGCGACGTAGCTTCACAGGAGAGCGTTTTCAAAAAAATCTGACTGACTGGAATGATCTTCTAGCCTTTTGATGATGATGATGATGACTAGCAGAGCAGAACAACGTGGCATCACTTTTAAAAGTTGACAAAAAACTCAAATTCAAATAAAAAAGAAATGATGTCAAAATCATAAGTGCAGGGATTTGGATTTACAATTTTTACAAAAAGTTTGAAATAAAATATTTATTGCCCATACTGAGTCATCTAAAACAGATTTCAAAGAGGAATGTATTGTTGTTAATACTACTGTGATGTAACAAAAATGATATTGATTAACTACTAACAAATATTTATTTATTTATTTATCTAAGTAAATTTTTTACCTAACTTGTAACAAATTCTAAAACTTTTCTGTCATTTGCTGAAGTTTTGGGAATAACACAGCAAATTCAGCAAAGCTACTTTGACCCCTTCTTTGTTTCCAAAGCTGAAAATATTAAAAGGATATTTCGCATAGCTATTCTTTGTTTATTGACTGATGTCACAAGGTTTGTTTAAATAAGGCCAAATTTGTGCTATGTAACTGCTCCATCAGTTTGACATTCACATGTACCAAGAATGTACCAAATCACAACCATCCTTAGTGTTTCAGACCAGAAGGTGGAAATATGAAATTGTATTGGGCCAAAAATCATTATCAATGTACTGAATAGTAGATACCTGCTTTAAAAGACTACCGACTATACGATATTATATTACAAAACATTGTTCTGACGTAGTAATAATGATATTAACTTTTCTACCACTTTCTGAAACGGTTTTTGAGCTTAACTTACGATATTCAATTTTCCATTAATCCAAGGTGTTGTGCGATGCTAACTACAGCATCTTAGGTGAACCATAAGCGGTTTGGGCCGACACAAACAAAATCGACAGTGGTGTCAAATTAAATATTCCGACCTGATTTTTTCGACTGAAGATGGATGTGACTAAATGCATTTGTAAATCTACCAATCAGCTTGAGTGTTAAACGAGTTTGATGAGGTTAGCTAATAAAGTGAAATCTACTGGTTGTCATTGTTGTTTGACTAGTGACTTGCTTTTCTACCTACGTTCTGATCAGACTCAGTTTGGTTCTTACATTTTCCTACAGATCAATCTTTTCTCTTTTTCTTCTCCAACTTGTATTTCTTGTATTTCTCTTGCTGTAGATTCTTCTCTTTTCTTGTACTTTAACTGTGTAGATTTACTTATGAATCTTTATTTTCTTCAGGCTTTAAAGGGTTTGTCCAGAATATCACTTCCAGTTGTTATTTTGCATCGTCGCAAATCTTGTTTAGACTCTGAATCCTTGACACAATTGTGAAAACTTTAGTTTGGTTTTGTTTGTTTTTTTCTTGCTCAAGATATGAAGAGTCCTGTTTGTTTTTTTCTCGCCTGCCAAAAGAGAAACTCTTCTGCGGAACTGTGTGTAACGTATTTTATGTGTTAAGAGCACATCTTAGCATTATCGAACATTTCTTCCACCAGGTTTCTAATATTTTAGACAGTAATTTCTTCAGAATAATTCTACCCCATTAGCTGATATTCCATGACTGATAGATAGATACATTATGTATTTCCGCAAAAATTCAAGAAGTACAAATAAAAAGATACCACACGCCCCTCTCTGTCATAGAAATTTGTTCAATACCACGGTTCTACTATACATACTGATACCTTTCGGATATAACAGACAGTTACAGGTGTTCAGATTTTTCAAAATGTTTCTTGCCTTTTGAAAACTTATTTTTCCAGGCCCCAGCAATAAAAGAAATGCTAAGAAATCTTTGATCATACTTATTTCTCAAGAACCTCAGATAATGTTCCATTGTTTAGATTTCTTTTTTCTTCTTTATGTTCGAATATTCCTCCAAGGTTTAATTTTATGTCAGATTGACAATGACGAGGTTTAAAATAAATCTTTCGAGGAAATTTAGAAATCTTCTGCCTACGCTTGCGTATCTTTGGATTCAGAATACTTCTTCTGCTGCTTTTGATGGTTCAAAACCCATATCAGAATGAACGAAGTTCTTACCAAAAATGTATAAATAACTCATTTACTTTTAAGGTTGCAATATATGTTTTTCTAAGATCCTGCAAATTTATTATTGACTCTAAGGTCTCATCCATGGTCATAGTAATAAATTTCAGGATTGCAATATTATTTAAGCCACAGTGAACAGCCTCAGGGTAACGCATGGCATACATAAGAGTATCAATCTATTCTGTTTATTATTTATCTTTCCTTTTTACGATTTTGTTTATTGAATTGATTAGATGGAATTCCGTCGGAATATTTGAAATATCGAAAAGTAATAAGCTTTTCTAGTTATTGAGCGAAGGTGTTGAAGAATTCTAAATAAATAATCGATTTGTTAAACCGAAGCAGATTTTATCATGCATAGTGTTCAAATTTTCGATTTCACAGATTTCTTTTCACTCTTTGATACGTGACGTGAATAAAAAGTCCAATTTGCGGAAAGTGTCTCTTAGCAAATCTTATCTGAAGCTTTTCCAAAAGTGCACATAACCATTTTTTGAAATTTGCAGAATTTTCATTTGTTCGGTTCGGTTTCGGTACTTGACTTGCCGTTAACAAAAACAATTCTCTTTCTAGTTATTATTTAAGTCGTGGTTAATAAAGTAGGGGGAAAACACGTTTTTTGTGAAATACAGAAATTCTAAATTTACATTGTTAGCTTGCCTTCTAATAATTACTATCTACGTCTAATTTGTTTTGTAAAAATTACAATTTGCATATTTTTGGTCTGGCATTAATTAAGCTAAATACAAAAAGTTTTTAATTTGAGTAAATAAAGAAGTCAGGTGTTTTTTGATCCTATTATACTGTAAAAGTACTATGTGTTTGATTATATCATCCAAACACTTTAATACTTTTTACGGTTACATAAATATGCAAATATATATTTACATATAGCTTATTTATGTAGGTAAACAAAATACTTTAAGTAACTTTAACTAACAATGAAATTTTCAGTCAGGCAGAATGAAAATTAATCAATGTCTCATAAAATAAATTCTGGACAGAAAAGAGAAAAGCGATTTTCATCCCCAGTAACCTATTTCAGAAAATTTAATGATCTGCTAAGCGTATAAAACGTCTCCAGACAATGTAAGCTTGGAACAAGTGGATCCACTTGTTCGAATGAACAAGGAGGAAATTGACCCTCTACAATCCTCCCTTTGTGTAAATGACATGATATCTAAACCCGAGTTAATTACTCTTTAAGAGACAGATTATCGCGGTTATGATTTATTCATGTGCTTTATGCTGTATTTA
The DNA here is from genome assembly GCA_011009095.1 of Ignelater luminosus. Taxonomy (NCBI): domain Eukaryota; kingdom Metazoa; phylum Arthropoda; class Insecta; order Coleoptera; family Elateridae; genus Ignelater; species Ignelater luminosus. The sequence goes on from VTPC01091296.1 coordinate 75,983, forward strand.
ATCGCCAAAGTCTTAGAGAAGAACTTAAGGGAATGTATTTAAAAAATATTTTATATTTCAGATCGCTAGTCCTGCTTGTACAGAATTGGAAGTTGTGATGTTAGATTGGCTTGGAAAAATGTTGGATTTACCTCCGGAATTCTTAGCTTCTTCAGGAGGAAAAGGTGGAGGTGTTATACAAGGAACTGCTAGTGAGGCCACTTTGGTTGCTTTACTTGGAGCTAAAGCACGTGCCATCGCTAAAGTTAAAGGAGAACATCCTGAATGGACTGATGCTGAAATTGTGGATAAGCTTGTTGGATACACTTCAAGTAAGTATGAAATATAAATGATAAACAAATCGTGTAAATATTTCTAGGAGACTTTCTTATTGTTCGAGTTCAAATTTCTCTAGTTCCCAACGAAGGTTTTACTTTTTGTTAAGTTTCATGCTAATATAAGCGATAAAGCTTTTCTAAAACGGTTCCGTCATCTCTATCAGAATTTTTCATACAGAGTTCGCTAAAGATAATTAAATTGGGTGACTTATTAGTTATTACAATACAGTTAGCTAAAGCTATATCAATTATAGTTGTCAATTCTTCTTATTCATGGGTTAACAATCCGCTTATGATAAATATTTAATTAGGGACTGATCGATCCTTTCCACAATTATAAATTTCTCTATTATTTATTGAACGGGATCTTCGTTCTTCCTTAAGGTAAGTAGTACAGATAATGCGAGTCTTCTTTTTTGACCTTATCATTATGATTCTGTATATATTTTGTTGGATAATAAAACTAATAACTACTGTCATTAGTAAATAATCTATTTTTAGTTATGTACTTTTATAGCCTTTACATAATCCTACACGTGAGATTTGAACACGCAAATATAACTAGATATTTTGCCCTAAATTGTGAGAAAGTTTCAATGTCTGAATTTACAACAAAAAATTAATTTTAAAATAGAAATTCAACTATTTTAATGAAAATCTAATCGTTCTAAATTATGTCATTGCCATTTACAGGCCAAAGTCATTCATCTGTAGAACGGGCTGGTTTGCTTGGAGGTGTTAAACTGCGCTCCTTACCTGCTGATGATAAGCACAGATTGCGAGGAGACACTTTGAGGGAGGCCATTCAGAAGGATATCGATGCTGGCCTTATTCCATTTTATGTAAGTGTTAAACATTCACTATTATGATATAGTTTTGAGCACCATTCTCTATTATGATCCAGTTAAGAGTTAGTACGAATTTATTAAATTAGTAGTAATACATTGAAATGACCTTCCTATTTAATATTTTGCTTAAGTGATTCGATTCTTTACCTTTGAAATTTATTAAAATCGGTCTCAATATTAGAGAAAGAATCATAATATTAGATTTACTGTATACTTATCTTGTTTATCACCATTTTAATAATTTGGCTCGTGAGTAAAAACTAAAAAAAAGGTTAATGGTTTGGTGTTTGGTTCACATTTTACATTAGGAATCATAATTTGTTTATAAAGTACAATATTATTTTCTGGACATTTTAGTACTCCAAGATTAAATGAATATTTTATAATTTCATTATTACAGAATTATATAAATAAATTTAAAAAAATTAAGTACCTATATAAAAATAGAAATTAAAAAAAATCGTTTATTAATTAAAATACAAAAAAATACAAAAACTAATGATATTTGTTTTAATTAAGAAGAATATTTAAATCTTAAAGTTATAAATTATGTAATTAAATTAATGAATCCATTAATTTCTAAATAAGAAGACTTCCGTATCTATAAAATCATCTAAGCTCGTTCGTCAGATGGGTTGCCTATGTTGCAGGCGTCTAACTACTGAAACTGCTAATTTTGACTCCAGAAATTCTATTCAGTTTTTTCATTTCATGGAATATGAATTGCAAGAATAAAATAACACATTGAAAACACAAAAACTGCCGATTTTTAAAAGGTTACAAGTGGAATTGGAAAAACATTTCTGCATTTACGTATTGTGCAAGAGCAAAAGAACAAATATTAAAATAAAAATAAATGACTTAAGAAAAAAATAAAAATAAATTAATCCAATTAGAATCCTCATTTTAAACAGTAGATTTTGAAGTAAAAAAAATCTATAGTACGGGCGTCATGGTGATATTATTATATCTACACTTTCAAAAATATTTGACAATTTCCCAGAAACTGAACATCTCAAGAAAATCTGATTTGATACAAGCGGAACATGTCTGAAACTTACTAGGAAATTGCCAGAGAATCGAAGTGAAAGGCTAAATACTTTTAAATTCACTCATATCAAGTCAAAACCTGAATTTTTATAATTTCTAATAAAATCTTCGATGTCTTGTTCAAATCTTCCTCATACCATAGGAGCAACTCTCGTTGATCTTTACTGCATCTTCATTTGTCACGATAAGCTTTCTTTGGTAGTTCCGAATTGGGAAAATCCAGCAGTTTGAGAAAGCAAATCACCTTGTAGGAGTGTCTACATATGCACTTCTCATCTACCATCATTTGTGTCTGGTTCATTTAATAGTCTTCTTTCATAATAATAAAATATTTAACGAAATAATCTGTTCCCAATTTGACCTTTTGTTTTCTAGATAGATCATTCCAATGAGGAAATAGTAAGAAATTCGCTGAAATCTAACTATCGTTTGACAAGCCTAACTTTCCGATTCTGAAATGCAAAATTATGGCAAAAGAAATATGCTCAGTCTAATTGTATCTGATTCATTTGATAACCACGTTTTCACCATAATTGGAAAGATCTTCTAGGTTTGGGTTGAGGTGTGGAACTAAAAATGAGAACGGCAAAGCAAAACTGTTTTACTTTTTTAATCCTTTTTTCTTATACGTTATGGTCTGTTGGTTGTGAGAACGTGGTTCATATTCTTATTCATCTACCTTTTTAGTTTGTTTTAGAAACGCTCTAAAATGACGATGTCACTCCTCGATATTCTAGATTTTACAGATGCAGTCTCAAATTATTTTTTTTTAGCACAGAAACCTTGAATACATTCCTGAAGTTCCAATACAGCAGCAGTTAAGAGATTTTACAGCAACCACGTACATAATAAGCTTTAAAATATAAAATTCTGTACATAGCTATGTTTTTCGTCTGAAAATCGAACCCCAGTGTTCTTATATTTACATGAGGCTTAACTATTGCAGAGATGTTTTATTCAGAATCATTATAAGCCAAAAAACCGTCATGGTGATTATACACATATCGCTCTGTGAGGAAGTACCCCAAACTGTTTTCGATATCTTTCCAAAACCCCCACCTCACCTACACTACTTTGTAACATATAGATGGAAACAATAGCGAGGGATCCCCAATTACAACGCCCTTACTGGAATTCGTTCTTGACGACCTCTGAGGACTTTATTAAGATCTATAAAATGGGTACGGTCAAAAATGGATATTTTCGGCCTAAGTGGTAATTAATGAAGAGCTCCTATAATAAAAAATTCCGAGCTGATAGATATATCCAAACGCGAGCGATTGCATATAAACAAAAATGACTTTAGAGAATCTATACGTTTAACTGATTCAAAAGAATGTTATGGTACTCCAAAGATTACCATTTTGAACCTTTCTATATGAACACTTGCATATTTAGCTAATGCTAAACAAAACCAATGGCCCGGTTTCTACTTTCACGTTTAGATTTAAACCTTCTCTAACTACCATGGAAACAGACTTTGTTCTTTTCTTTTTGTTGATACCAGATAAAGCTATACGTTTTTAAATTTTTAAAGAAATTTTATTAGTTAGTGAAGGAAGGGTAGAAATAGGATGAATGCATTTATAATTCAATTTTGGATGCACAACCATTTTCTTTAGTCGGCTATGCTTCTAAAATTTAAAAACTTTAAAGGATAAAATTATATAAAAGTAATAATAAATACTATGCAATAAAGTGTTTTAACAGTTACTCAGAGAATCAGATGTATAAGAACAAAAATGGAATTTAAAAAGAGAGAGGAATAGTAGCACTTATGATAGTTCCAAACATTGTATACCTACACCTGTTTTCTTTATCAATTTTGATTACATTTTAGGAATCTCGTGTTTGATTACATGACTACCTATCTTTAATTTTACAAATAGTAAATAAATTGATAAAGGATACATGTTTTAAAATTATTTACATAAAGTATTTGCTTACACAACAAAGTTTCATATAACGATTTATTGGTAGTAAGTAAATATCAGTTAAACATATGCTCTATGCTCTTAAGTGTTGTTAGGAAAGTAATACTTATTACAAAGATAAAATTCTTCAAATTTGAATTATACATATCTTCTCTATCTATTCTTTCTAACAAATCTAATATTTGTTTTCAGGCTGTTGCCACATTAGGTACAACATCATCTTGTGCTTTCGATAAGTTGGATGAATTGGGTGATGTATGCAACGAACACGATGTATGGTTACACGTGGATGCAGCCTACGCAGGATCAGCTTTTATCTGTCCAGAATTCCGTTACTTGATGGCTGGTATAGAAAAAGCAGACTCGTTTAATTTCAACCCACATAAATGGATGTTGGTGAACTTTGATTGTTCAGCAATGTGGTTGAAAAATCCAAACTGGGTTGTAAACGCATTTAATGTAGATCCATTGTATCTGAAACACGATCAGCAAGGCTCTGCACCTGATTACCGTCATTGGCAAATTCCTTTGGGTCGACGTTTCAGAGCTCTTAAGCTGTGGTTCGTTTTAAGATTGTATGGAATTGAAAATTTACAAAAACACATCAGGAAACATATTGGTTTGGCACATTACTTCGAGTCGTTGGTTAAAGATGATGATAGATTTGAAGTTACAGCAGAAGTGCTTATGGGTTTGGTCTGCTTTAGATTAAAAGGTTCAAATGAAACCAACGAAATGTTATTGAAAAGGATCAATGGAAAAGGAGTGATACATTTAGTACCTTCAAAGATCAATGATGTATACTTCCTACGATTAGCAATTTGCTCAAGATTTTCCGAAAAAGAAGACATTGATATTTCCTGGCGTGAAGTTTCTGCTACTGCTGATGAACTTCTTAATACCAAAACGGCTTGTCAAGCAAATGGACAAACAAATAGTAAAGTTAACGGACAAGTAAATGGAAAGGTAAATGGCAAAGTTAATGGATATCACTCATAATTAATTTATGAAATTATTTATTCCTAAATTAAGCTAAGTACAGTATTGTTAATGTAAATTAAAAGTAGCTTTATGCAATCATGATACTCATTATATATTTATATATTATTTATGTAAAAATGTATTTAGAGATTTATTGCACCGCAAAAGACCAATGTAGGTATACGAACGCACCATGTATAGTATTAGAAAATAAAATTTAAACGTTTGACGAAAATCTGATTTTTCAATGATTCTATTAGGAACGAGATCTTCTGTATTTGTTAAGGTAGGCTTCTGATTAATTGTATCTTGCACATCTATACTGAGAAAATTATTGACAATAATTTTAGAAAGCTTTAGAAATTTCAATTATTTTATCCATAAGTGATAGAAGAACAGTCACAGTTTTTTTACTAAGATTTTGGACGAGCAGGTTAATCTCCAGAAATCGCTCTTGTAAACTCTCTCGAAATTTTGTAAAATTCTAAAGCCATTTAAAAGAAGATATCACAAAAATTTATTCTTTGCGTTTTACTTTTCTCCATCTTATGTTCTATATGTTATATTTAGTATTCACAGTACTCCAATACTCCAAAGAAAGACATTGCAGATCATGGCTGTGGTAATGGTTCTAAACAATAGGAGTTAGTGCTAACAAACAGATACCTGTGTATTTTTGTTTCAAAAGTTAAGATTTTTAACAGAACCGTAGAAAACGTTTGCAGAACTACGTTTTAGTCTCTTAAGATCCTCTAAAGGTGTCCTAGTCTACACGAGAGACAAATGAACTTAATTTCTCATTTATATTATTTGCTTGGATAAACAATTGAAATGGTCCAATGTCTCTTTTAAAATGCTTTTTGTAAAACTAAACCGAGATAATACCTTTTCATCAAGTTAAACTGCCTTTCAATTCAGCAGCTTGTTTGCATGGCTTAAATCTCTACTAACATCTCTATCAGTAAAGTGTACTCATTAGAGGAAGATGTGAGTTTTGGGTAGGTGTATCTATTTGCATATAATAACTACTCGTCTGAAAAGTTATCGTTCCTGCCCTTCTGCATAAATAATTTTACTAAATCTGATATTACACTGGAAGTGATCAAAGTAGGTACTTACTAATTTCAAACACAATGAGCATGCGAAGGTAAATAAATTCTGTAAAAGGATGTTTTTATGTTCACGGTTGGCGCCTAAACCCTTTAGAAAACTGAGGATTTTTTCTAGAAACTACACTTGCTATGCTTTGGAATAATACTATTTTACACAGATTAGAGTTCCTATTAGACAAGATGTTGCATGAGGTACTGTACATACGCAAGGAGAATCTTCCCGAGTACATTCTCAATCAAATGTTTTGTAACATGGATTCTTAAAACTTGGAAGTAATTACACAAAACGAACGTGAATAACCATGGAATTCTAAATTATTGCTAGTAAAATTATTTTAATTTATTTCAAATTTGTACAAAGTCAAGTCAATTTCACGGTAGAAATGACTACACTGCGAGTGTATGTATACATTTGCGTAGAGAGTATCAATGACATTTTCCGAACAGAAGGACGTCCAATCATCAAACGTTCACTGCTGTCTTCAGACATGCACGAAGACATGTTTCTTTCCAAAGTGCCTGCTAGGATAGAATACAATAGAACTTTGAAAGAACAGGAAAACATTTTGCAAGCTACTGAGCACAGTCTTCTATTAAGTTCAAAGAGAGTTTCAACAGACTTCTATCATGTTACGATAGGTTCAGCATCTAGAACTTGAAGACTAGATACAACATATATTGCGGCCAGACTCTTGACAATGGATTCAAAAAGACTTTCGAAAGTTTTTATCCGATAAGGCCCAATTTAACGCAATGGATGGCAATTCTCATTTTCTATCACTGAAACTAATTTTCAAAGAAGATCCTTGGCTGTAGTACAATTGATAGTGAACTCATTAGCTCATGTAAATTGCCACTGCTTCTAGAAAACATTCACTTATTAGCAAAACATCAATATTTTAATATGATGGAGTTCCTCCTCATCTTGGTCAGTATGCGAGGTAACATCTCAATAATACGTTTTCTAACAGGAAGATTGGACATGGATAGCCATATCTTTGGACACAGGGATTCACCCGATCTTACTCTCTTGGGGTTACATTAAATACCTAAGCTATTCAGGCTACTCAGTTCATTTTAATAATCGCACTGCTAGTGTATCAAGGCTGAAGAAGTATTAAACACCTATAAAGATAACCTTGAGAATCGAAAAGAATTGATCTAAGGAACATGCTCCTTACGTATCTACAGTACCTTATGCAACGCACTGTATATACAATATAGATAAGAGTTAAACAAAGTCAAAATTACGGTAATTACAAGGCTACTTTCTTGATCAGAATTTTCTAACTGACGGAACATCTTCATGATCCTCCATTTACGGTTATTTAAAAGCCTTTCTATGTACTGTAGTTCTGAATATGGGTTTTTAAAAAAAAGGTTATCTTCAGAAATGTATTAAAGAAAACAGAAGACAGGAAAATCTTCAAGCTTGCAAATATTGTATTAATCTTTTTCAAGCAGCTACTCTGCTTTATTTCTTCTTTTTGATGATGTTACTTTGTCAAAGAGCAACAGCTTCTGTATGATAAAAAGATGCTAAAGACTATCAAAGCTTAGGCAGTAGATATATTCTACTGTGAAATAGTTTTGACTTTCGCAAAACTGTTTTCTCCCTTTCACCTCTATTATTGATTCTGTTTTGAGATAACTTCAAAATTGCTATATCTCTGTTAATTTAAATATTTTTGAGTAGTAGGAAGAAACTCATGAATACTCAGAATATTTCCATGAAACACAGCTTTTGGTGTATAAATCTAGAAATCTAAGGACCCTAATAAAAACATTAATTAAAATACTTCTCTAGACTCCAAAAAGCTGAAAGAAAATTGGTAACTACTTACATCTGCTGATAAATCTTGATTTATTTGCATAATCTTCTCAATAGCTAATCTTTAAGTGTAATCTTGAAATTACCAACTAAGCAGTAGTAATAAATTGTGCGGCTTTGCCTTAATTCAGAGGTCAAACTATTCGGTCTATGTTATGTATACGTAATACAGCTGTAGCTGCTTGCATGATATAACTCAAAAATAGCAGCTTATGCAATACGAATAGATTTTATTCAGTTACTAATCAGACAGAGTCAAATAATAATAGTTTTTTCAGTATAGTCTTTAGGTGGTAGGTACTCATAAAATTTTAAGGGATACTCACCATTCTCTGGCTTCTTTGGTTACTGTTCTAATTATAAAGCATGTACATCTTGGATCAAACATGGTCGCCGATTCTGCGACTTTGCTCAATTCTTATTCTCTAACAGAAGAAATGTATGTACTAATTGCCTAGAATTTTACTGAGTATGTATAGTTTTTATGATAGAAATGATAGTAGTATAATTGTGTATTACTTATTTGGGTATCTTGAGAAAGACAACTACTATTCTAAAAACTGTTTACTTACAAAAATAAATTCAAAGTAGTCTCTGTAGCTCTGTAGCTATTATAACTGTGTAGCTTACTAGATTTTTGCTAAAAACGAAAACCATCAAATTTATTTCAAGTTCCACAAAACGACAAAGGAAAATATTTTGATTGAATACAAAAATAATATTTTTGCAAGTTTTCTTAGTTTTACCACGAGATAAAACCCAATGGCAAACTATTTTTAATGAAACATATACTTGATTTTGATACTGTTGAATAGCATTCTAAATGAATTTTAATCAAGTATGTTGCGCATGGTTGTTTTTTTGTTTTTGAAACTTATCTGAGAAACACCAGTTCTTTTATAAAAATCAAGGTATTGCTTAGTCTCGAAAGTAAAGTATAGCTTTTACTAGATCAATGGTCTCTGAGAAGTAAAAAATCAGAAAGATGGCTTTGATAATTAATATCATAGAAGAATAATAGAGATCATACTCTTCATTTAATGGATCGTTTTGCA
>VTPC01091296.1:88110-136310 GCA_011009095.1 Ignelater luminosus
TTTTTTAATATGTTCCAGACAGTTTTGTTGTCAACATCACATTCTTGTGCAATCACTCTGGTGCTGAAAGTTGGCTCAGCAGTAATCAGACCTAAAACCCTTTCTTCTGTTTCAATATTATTACGTCTTCTTTTACCTATTAAAATTCGGTTATGATAAAATTCATTATTGTACGTCAATTGGAAGAAAAGTTATATTATTATTATTATTATTATTAGATACTACCTCCTCGTGCTTTTGATTCAACAGATCCTGTTTCTTCAAATCTGTTAACAACAGATCGAACCGTAGAATGAGATGGAATAGGTCACTCAGCAAATTTAATGGAATACAAATCGCGTATTTCGCGGTAACTCGCTCCGCCATAAAAAGTTTTTATCATAAGAACCTTCTCTTCGATGATGTAAACATTCATTTTCAGCAAACTAAAAAACCTTTTTTGTAATTACGGTAAAATTTGATTAATCTTAAGCAAATATCACTTAATAAAACTGAAGCATTCTACTGCTTTTGTTTTCTGTTTGTCAAATCCACGGCAGCTCATACTAAAGCTGTAGGAGTTGTTTTATTATTAATTTATTTTGCTAATTCTGAGCATTTCTAGGTTAATTTACTGGTGCTAGATTGAGAGGAAACTTCTACCCTATCGATTGATACCATTACTACCCTTGTAGGTTTATTTGGGGAGCAGGAATTACAAAAATCTGAATCCCCCATGCATTGTCCTATGTACGGGTTTGAAACTCCACATACGGTATCTCGAAAACGGCTGGTTCTAGCAAAAAAGTAGCTATATACAAAATTGTAGCTGACTAAATTTCCTACAAACTTTATTCTACAATTTTTTTTTATCTGTGATAAGTCTTGAGATATTCAAATTTGAAAATCGCACATTTTTCAAAAATAACAAAATCGTGTTTTTTTTGCAGATGCAATCTGATTTTCGAGTAAATTTGGAATTTAGTGCGATTTTCAAATTTAGATATTTTAAAAACTGTTACAGATAGAAACGCAATTTCAGAATAAATTTTGTAGAAAATTTAATTAGCTACAATTTCGTATGTAGTTACTTTTTTGCTAGAACCGGTCGTTTTTATGTTTTTTTTATGTTCTAAGGGTATATTTCTAAAGAAAACTATTCTCTGTCACTGAAGAAATGTATAATTTTGTTAAGTTTGGAATCTGAACTCAAATTACGAGATAAATATTTTCTTGTATTGTTTTTTGTCTTTGAGTAAAATAAAAGTTTTTGGATTATCCCTGTTTTATAGATTTTATTAAATAACTTTACCAAAACTGATTAGATCCTAGGGACTTTCCAGTTTTAGATTACTTTTTTTCTAGTAAAGATTCTTTTTCTAATCTTTTCAAACAGATTTCCCGTCTTTCGTCTTCTACATATCTTTTCCAGGTTCTTAGTTCTCAGGCCACTGATGATACATTCTCATTAATTCCATCCTATTTTATATTTACATCTTAAATGTTCTTTCGATTTTTACTTTGTAAGGTTTTAGGTCTTTACACAAGCGACATCTGGTGGATCTTTTTTACCTTTTTAAGTTTTATTGAAAACCGAACTATCAACGAGTTGTGATCTAAAACAATGGCCTCATAAACTTTTTGAATCACGGTTGCTGTCCATAGACGCAACCACAAACAGTAACCATGACTACCTGCTGGCTTCAGGAAGATAGCGAAAAGTACTGGCTTTGCCTTTACGAAAATTGACGTGCTATTGCTACCACTTGCTGACTACAATTTTAGCATCTGGTTAGCTCTCGACTGATTTAATTGTATTCTCATACTTTCTACTGATAACCTATCTAGTCTTCTGTTATATTATGTTTAGTGCCTACAGCTTTCAATGAGTAGAAGTGTCTTTTTGGCAACTTGGAAAAGATGTTCCTTACTGTTAAAATGGCACCAATCGATCACCTTCTTCAATTCTCTGACCAAGGTCATAACCTCTCACTTTTCTTTTCCAACTTTTGCATTTCAATGGGCAAGTTCCACATAATAGAATGTTATTGAGAGTGTTTTATCCAGTATTTGAGTTTAGTAAATTCTCATACAGTGATCAGCATCACCATAAACGTCTCATCGTGCTCAGAAATGGTATAAATAAAGTCTTCAGTTTTGAAATTTAAAAGTATACCATCAACCAATCAAAATACAGATTCATAATGATCTTGCATTTGCACTGCCAATCAGTGTCAACTATTAACCAATAAAATTTTGTTGGCATGTCCATCTACGTTTTGATTGTTTATTGTAGTCCAGGGAATAGAGACATATTTGCTTACAAAAGGTTATGTAGTTCTAATTTTTGGATATGTTGTGTATATCGGTGCCCTAGTGAAAAATCCAAGTTTTCGACATCGCCGCTTCTGTGCGGGCGCCGTGGAGCCCCAAAAACCACCAAAATTCCGGGCTTTTTTCAGTTTTTCGATAATATCTTTTTACCAAAGCATTACAGAGGAAAAAGTTTTAATTAAAAGTTGTAGAGCAATACATGTGCTACAACTTTTGTATGAAAAATGTTTTTGTAGAACTATTAGGTAGATAGTTACGCTTCATCAAAGTTACCAATTTTTGTAAAAATGATACTTTTTTGATATTTTTGATTTTTTTAAAACCAGTTTTGTTACTATTTAATTTATTATTATTATTAATAATATTAATCATGAAACCTGATGAGCATTTGAAATAGCAACATTAAAATGGAAAGATGAAGGAGCCGATTACCAATTTTTATAATTATAATAATAAGAAATATTATGACAATGCAGATACTACAGTAATAAGAAAAGTTATAACTTCCTACGTTTAGCTATGGTTTCTGGCTTCGAAGCTTCAGCCAGTTCTTCTTCAACTTTTTCCATTAGCAGCTCAGTTGCGTCGTCTTTTTCATTTTCATCAGTTATGATGTCCGCTGTATTTTCACAAGTTTGTCCAGAGATAAAACACCTGAGTCCGGCCTTTCTACAACTGCAGTGCATCCTTTCTTGCAGCGACAGGAAATGAAAGTCAGGATTGACTGAGAAACTGGATCCCTTGTGGTTTTAATAGGAACAAGTCCTTTACTGTCTTTCCTCCATTCCCAGTCCACTTTGGACTTGGTGATACGTGCGGAAGACATAGTACATAGCAGCATACTGTGTCGGTGGCAGCTCTGCAAGATTGAACTTGCTGCCATAGCACATTTGGAGAAGAGGTGATCACGCAAAGTATTTAATGTTGTTGCCTTGTCACCACCATAAAGATGAAGAAGTATACGTTTTATGTGAAATTAACATTATATTATTATTATTAATAATAATAACAATAAATTAAATAGTAATAAAACTGTTTTAAAAAAAATCGAAAATTTCAAAACAGTATCATTTTTACGAAAAATTAGTAACTTTGATAAAGCGTAACTATCTACCTAATAGTTCTACAACAATATTTTTCATATAAAAGGTGTAGCAAATGTATTGCTCTACAACTTCTAATTAAAACGTTTTCCTCTGTAATGCTTTGGTAAAAAGATATTATCGAAAAACTGAAAAAAGTCCGGAATTTTGATGGTTTTTGGAGCCCCACGGCGCCCGCACAGGGGCGGCGAGGTCGAAAACTTGGATTTTTCACTAGGGCACCGATATACACAACATATCCAAAAATTAGAACTACATAACCTTTTGCAAGCAAAGGACTCTTTTCCCTGAACTATTGGTATGTTTCAAAATCTTAAACTTGTCACGCGTTTACTGATGTACAAAATTGAATTTTTTAAAATTTCACATACTGATCATTTTATAACAAGCCAAACTTGCAAAAATATCCAAAAAAGCGAATCGTAGGATTTTTCCATTATTTTTCAACAGGGGTCTGATTCATAGTTTTTTTTAGAAGCTTTACGCGTTTCTAATCTTGTCACAGGTTGGATATACATTTGAATAAATCTAAGCTTAGCCTAAGTAGTTTGTAGCTGTAGAAACATGACTTAGATAAAAGAGAAAAATTTGTAACTAATTTATGTAATTCTTTGTAGTGTTCTGGTTACTTCCTGAATGGTACATCATGCCATTCAACTTTCGAACAGAGCTGGACAAAGCACTAAGGTAAAATGCTTCAATTACCAAGCATCAAACTGTTAAAAACTTTAAGTATCAATTACCAAACAGATACTCAAAAATTAAAACAAGAACCTGCTGGTGCTTGAAGCGTTTACAAGTACTTGAAATACTGAAAAGTGCACCAAGCGCTTGTACAAGTGCTTTAAGCTCTTGTATAAATGCTTCAAGTCTTTATAAAAACAGGCCCAACACTTACGTAGGTACTTAAAAGTCGTTTGTAAGAACATCTCAAGAATGCTGCAAGCTCTTATAAAAGTGCTCAGTGCACCCTGAAAGTAACAAATAAATTTTGTAAAGCTTACTGAAAGCACCAAGCACATTTAGAAAATAATTCAAGTATCAAGCACTATTTAAACATAATTCTTAAATCATTCAAAGTGCACTTTACCATAGTACTTTGCTCTGATTTTGATATTGTCTAGCTACTGATACCTAAGATGTTCGGTTTAGCCTTTATTTCTTGAACTACGTTACGTACTTTTTCAAGTTCATACAAACTTTCTACGTTCTAGCTGGAAATTATCAAGGCCATCTAAAAGATTTTTCACATCTTTTAGTCACAAGGACAAATAGGAAATTAAAATTTGTTTTAAGAGCGCAGTGATTTTTGGGGCCGATCTGAGTTCAAAGATCATTTAATAAATAAGTTTACTGTTATTAAATATGAGTAACGTTCATTACCCTCTTGCATTCGAAATTCTATCGGATATGATAACCTGACTGAGCATTCATATTCTTGGCCTTTCTCCATGTTTAAGTTTCTCATCTGAAAATTCTATACACCACAACACGTGGAAAACTTAATTTCGTACTATAAAAATTATAATTGATAGACTACAGAATATTGAGGTTTTCAGCTTGAGGTAAAGCCAAAAAGGGGGCCAGATTTTACTACTAAGGTTTTCACATGTAGAACTTACCATAAAGCAAACTAACAACTTTACCAGCTAACACAAGAGACCTTTTCAGAAGTAAAGTAAAAGGTAAAAGAGAAAAGAGTATGTAAACGAGGTCGTACATGGAATAAAACATAAAAACTGTTAGACTGTCTATTTTGCCAGAATTCTAAGTACTGTTAGATTTCTGCAAAAGCCCTCCACATGTACTCCATGTTTGATTATCCGGTTAGCAATCGCAAAGACCCACTTGTAATTTGTTGACCATACTGAAAGTATTTTTCGGTATAATTGTTTATATCTGTATCTTGGTTTATTTAGTAAAATACCTCATTAAGTGTAGGTTGAGTTTGTTACGTTTGCTATTTTTGCCCGATTCATTTGCATTTCATAAGAGCGCGTAATATTGACGGTTTCTTGCTTAGAAGGTGGTTATATACCATATGTTCGGATCACAGCTTTTCTCTAAAATTATTTCTTTTTTAATAATTCTTCTTTATTATCAAGCAAATATCTTTTGGTTTAAAACTAATAATTCATTCAAGTGTTATGAAAAGACCTTTATAGCTGAATGTTCTTGTTTCTTTCCTTGATGCTACTCCACAGAGCCATTCTTTAATTACAACCAGAGCCGTTAACAAAATTTTTGAGAAGTTTCTGTTGCTAAGCAACTATGCAGCTGCAAAACAACCGTGCTAACGACGGTTTTTTAAAGAAAGACATGCAGCATCATATTATATCATTTTAAAACGAGACAAAGAGCTTCACTTACAACAATAAAGATTTATGTATGATTTCTTCCAATACGTACCTACTTGTTGAAGTAGAATTCAGAATTCAGATTAGTCTTTACTGAAGCTATTTTTAATTCTACAAACAAGAATTTGATGATTTTTTCACATTCGGATTAAGCCGACCTTCGGATAATTATCAGGTGTACACTTAGCATAATGTTGAACAACATTTTATTCGTATTATAACTCGTATCATGTCACTGATTCAAAAATCTTGTTCTTAATTAAAGGTAAATTAATGAATTAAAAACTATGAAATTGTTCTGCATAATGTGTCTTTTATTATAAAAGTGTATTGCAAATCTAATCTTGCAAAAGGAATAACTACAATCTACTTATAGAACGTAAATCTACATAATACCTGTTTCAAACGGAATATAACAGTGAATTCTACAAAAAGAACTAACAATAATATGATATGAACAAGACAAATTGTAGTACTTTGGAAGTTTCTTGTCATATAAAACTTTCTCTTCTAGTTGACCATTAAAAAAACTTCCTGCACTGCTTTAAATAAACTCCATTGAAAAAGTATAAAAGAGAATCCTCGAAGTGTTCACATATTATTAAAATTCTGGTGCAATTGTTTTATTCATACCGTTCATTGGTGAGTGCACTAGCCAAATATTTATCAATATACAACTATTGAGTTATAATAATAGCATAATTATTTTATTTAGATTTCTCCATCAATATATTACTTGGATCTCGTGACGTAGCAATCCCCAAAGTATCAAGTTTACTTTTCTCAGCTTCGACAATAATTTGCGAACGAGGAATGATTTCGTTTGCTTGAAAAACAATTTCCGACCAAGAAGTGTTCACATCATCAACTGTAGTTGTTCTAGCGCAAATTACGAAACGTAAAACTAATTTTCCTTGGTAGTGGCAAGGAATGATATATACTTTTTTATTTGCTGTAATTTTATCTAATAATATTTGTGTTAAATTGTCTTCTCCTTTAAGTCTGAAACAGACGAGACCCATACTAGAGGTGGCAACCTCAAATCTACGATCGCTACAAACTAATTGTTCAAAATGCTTAGCTAAATCAATCTGCGTGCGAATGTGTTTCTGAATCCCTTCGATGCCGTAAATTCTAAGGACGAACCAAAGCTTTAAAGATCTAAATCTACGCCCCAAAGGAATCTGCCAGTGACGATAATCAGGAGCGTGTCCCTCGTGCTGATGCTTCAAATAAATTCTGTCCACGTTAAATGCTTCTACTAAATATTGACTGTTTTTCACCCACATTGGTGAGCAATCGAAATTAACTAACATCCATTTGTGCGGATTAAAATTAAAAGAATCACATAATTCGATGCCTTTCATCAAGTGACGATATTCTGGACAAACAAAAGCAGAGCCGGCATAAGCTGCGTCCACGTGTAACCATAGATTTTCTTCATTGCATACTAAACCTAATTCCTCAAGGTTGTCAAATGCACATGTTCCTGTTGTGCCTAACGTTGCAACTACATAACATGGAATTAATCCTGCCTCTCTGTCTCTACGGATTGCTTCTCTTAGTGTTTCACCTCTGAGAATGCAATTGTCTGTGGGAAGGTGTATCATTGGCACGGATGCTAATAATCCAGCTTTTTCAACAGAGGAATTTGCTTGATCTGATGTATAAGCTACGAGTTTTCCTTTTATGTCGGCTTCAGTTAGATCGGGATTGGATTTCCTTAAGTCTTTTACTATTTTTTCTTTTGCTGATAGTAATCCGACTAAAGTGGCTTCGCTTGCACTACCCTATAAAAGAAAACAAAGTTATTATTTAGATATTTTTGATTAAAAACAAACCATTAAAAATAAACCCTATACATCTCCAATACCTGGTTTATATGTCTTTTGTGGTAGCATCAACACAGATTAAAATGCGATCAGTAAAACTATTCAGAAACAGTAAGTCCAAATTTGGTTTATGACACAAACAACAGGGGTTGTTAAAAGGCTTTTGCATAAATGGTCATAAACCATTTTAAAAGACACGTTTTGTCCAAATACACTGAGAATAGTAAGACTACAACTACAAAAAATCTTGAGAGAAGGCTGACTGAACACCAACTAAGCCAAAGAGTTCTAGAAGAAGAAGTTACTGTCAGTAAAAGAAAAGATGATTTGGAACAGTATTTTGAATTTTTTGTTGCTATAGTAGTCTCGCTCCTTTTCATCTGTGGAAGATAAAATGCAGGTGTGATGTAAATGATGGTTGTCGCATAGTAGATGACAGACGAAGAAGACTAGCATTAACGAAGTACGACACAATCACATACATACGCTTTGGAAGCGGACGAAAGCAGCACAGTAACTATGGCAAAAGGCACGGTGGTCTTACTAATCGCGAGTCCGATTAAGCGGAAACTATCAGGAAAGCATGCACTGTAAAGAATGCATAATACTGATGATAATAGCTCAATGCCTTTCTATAAGGAACGGATACGAGGGTTGCTATTTATATTTCTGGCCTAACAATGAAAAAACAAGTATTTATGATCGAAACTAGTTTTATTGTTTTTCAAAATATTCTCCATTAAGATTGATACACTTTTCCATGCATTTGAACTAATTTTCGAAGCACTTTTTCCACTCTGTTTGAGGCAGCTCCAAAATATGCGTTTTGAAACAAAAAAACGGCTTCTTCTGGTGTTGAAAATAGTTGACCACGCAGTTTCTTTTTGATGTACGGAAATAAAAAGAAGTCATTGGGTGCCAAATCAGGGCTGTATGGTGGATGGCCCATCAACTTGACCTTCTGGCTGGTTAAATATTCAATTGTTTGAGCAGCGGTGTGAGAGCTTGCATTGTCATGATGAAGAATGATTCGCCTCTTCTGTGAAGTTTTCCGAATTTCTCCAATGACTTCTGGTAAACAAATAGTTGTGTACCATTCAGAGTTGACCGTCTTACGTTGTTCTAACGCCACTGTTGCCACATGACCGGTAATGCCAAAGAAACAGGCAACCATTTGTTTCGATGTGCTTCTTCCGCGAACAACTTTTGTTGGATTTGGCTCGTCTTGAAAGACCCACACAGTTGATTGCTGTTTTGTTTCGGGGTCATATGCGTAGATCCATGATTCGTCACCTGTGCAGATGTTATACACAGCCTTTGATGCACCTTTCGCAAATTTTTTCAACATTTCAATGCACCAGTCGACGCGAGCCTTCTTTTGAGCATTCGTCAGGTTATGCGGGATCCAACGGGAACAAATTTTTTTTACGGCCAAATGATCATGTAATATCTTGTTGATGCTAGTCATACTAATGCCCAAAGATGCCTCAATCTCACGGTATGTCACATGACGATCTTGTTTAATCAGTTCACGGACAGCATCGATGTTTTCAGGCACAACGACAGATTTCGGGCGTCCTTCACGGATTTCGTCCTGGAGTGAACATCGGCCACGTTTGAATTCATTATACCAGTTTTTTACAGTGCTGTAGGATGGAGCTTCATCGCTATATAAAGTATTAAGTTCATTGATGCACTCTTGTCGTGATAATCTACGTCGAAAGTTATGAAAAATAATTGCACGAAAGTGTTCACGGGTCAATTCCATTTTTTACTAGGGGATGCACTTTTCAATTAACTGCAAACAACACTAATCGCACTCAAATGACAAAATGTTGTGGTTGAGGTTATGTTCAACAATGTAAAGTTTACACCGGAAATGTCAGCTGACGCCTGGAAACAGTCAGTGTTGCCAAGGCCAGAAATATAAATAGCAACCCTCGTATCCATCTGACCGCAAGGCGGGAAAAGAACTCCATCCAAATGCCCGTGCTCTGCTACGCAAAATAGATATGGGCTGCAGCGGGCAATGAGCGGTTTCAAGATCCGACCAAGACTAGGAGAATAGGGGAAGGTAATTACAAAACAATTGCAATTGTGGTTTTCTAGATGTTGTTCAAGCAATGTCAAGAAGTCAGATTCTAAGTTTAAGAGAAATCCACCTATACTAACGTGTGACACAGGTAAACTGTTCTAAATATAAGATATACAGTGACTTGTAATAAAACCCTGGTATTTAAAAGACTGAGGCATCAGTTCTGAATGACTGAGGCATATGTAAAAAATGACAGTGATGATAAGATCAAAGAAAACTGGCTTAATTGACTTGATTTTCATGTATCATTCAAAACCTTTAATTTACATATCAAAGAGTAGTTATGATATAGCTAACGTAGAGTAATGCTATTACAACCGGCAAAACTGGGAAAAACTTTGATGATGATCGTTGGTTCAGCTTGTTTTGCATTAACTTATTCACTGCATTAACTATCTTAAGATCGCAAAAGTTATTTTGATCAAAATGGTTTCTAGCTTTCTAAGTAAGATCTTGCGAAATTGATTTCGATACCATGACTTACAAAAAATCTTTGTTCGAAATCGATACCGATTCTGCAATCGAAATTAAACAACCAATGCATTAAAAATGACAAAGTTGATATAAACATACTATAAGAAAGCACGGAAAGCCAGAAAACACAGACAAAATAAAAGCAAAAAAAGACATCACAAGATCAAAATGGAGAAGAGACTAAATAGAAAAATAAGCGAAAAGTGACATAAAACTAGAACGAGAACAGAAATGAGGTCAGCTAAGAAGCATACAAAATATGTAATGAACATTGAGGAGGTAAAAGACCAGAGTAAACTAGAGAAGAAAAAAGATAGAAGACAGAGAACAAATCAATGCAACAAAAAAAAAACAATAAACAAAAATAATATTAGTAAGTTAGGAAACAATAAAATAAATAAGAAAGGCAAGAAAAACAAAAACAAGACAGAATAGAGAAGAGAGAAATTGACCAAAAAGAAAAATTAAGAGAAAAGCAAAAAGACATAAATGCTTGACATGAGCTGCTTGATATTTCTAAATAAAATATTCAAACTAAAACTAATTGCTGACTTGTACAAAACTTATTTTACCTTCTCAAGATTTAACGGGTAGTTAATAGAAATTTAACGGTAATTAAACATCCAGTTAGGCGTACAAGATGTCTTTGAACACAATTTTACAAAATTTCATAATGTTCTGATTCACACTGTTTAATTTGTTCAAGATAATTGTAAAACTTACTTGTATAACACCACCACCAGGTCCGTCGGAACAATTTAAGAATACTTCAGGAAGGTCAATTAGCTTCCCTAGCCAATTCATCATAATAACTTCCAGCTCTGTGCATGCAGGGCTTGACATCTAAATTAGACGTTTTATTATTACAAGGAAAATTTAAGAAAACCCTTGTGTATCTTACCCAACTGAAGCCTATGCAACCGATGCCTGCGCTTAACATTTCTCCAACAATACCCGGGTAAGAATTGGCTGTTGGATAATAAGCGTTAAAATAAGGGGAATGCCAATGTGTGACACCCGGCATAATTGCTCTCTCTACGTCAAGTAAGACATCCTTCCAATTCTCCCCTTGCGCTGGAGCTTCTTTGGGAAGTAATTCTTGGAGATATCCTGGTTCTACAGATGGAATGACATTTCTGAAAGGGAAAAAACATGTCAGTACGTGTTTCAACAAACATATTGACTCTTGTATCACAAATTGTATTGGTAATTATTATGTTTCCAACGAAGTAATTAATTTGATTGTATATCAAGTTTTATCACGCTTAATTTAAATCTAGAAATATTTTAAGTACACTTTACTCTTTTAAGCTCTTGATTTATGATCAAGATTAATTAGTATTTGTAAATAGTCATAGAGTAGGATTTCCTCATTTCTTTTAAAAGTATGCAAAGGTTTGACATGATGTTGAAATATCTCATGAAAAATGAAAATAATATGGTTTCTTTCTGTTAATGAAATAATAACTGTTTGTCCTTGATTCATTTATCAAGAAATTCTAAACCACAATGTACACTTTTAGTTCTAGAACTACCACAAAAATAATTTGCATATTATTATATTTGTGGCTTAAGCATGTCTTTGGTTGCTTTTCACGAATTATCTACTTTAGCTAATTTCTATGCAAGTATAATATTTACATTTAATATTAATTAATAATTAATAAATAATTTTTCATTTAATTCTAGAAACTCTCCTGTAGGTATTATACTGTGAATTCTTTTTAAAGCAAAACATTACTTATAAGCTACTAATGTTGCACGTAAATCGTCAAGGTTATGAAATGCACATTTCATTAAACTGTCCGTTTTAAAATAGAACATATGCACATGCCTGTGCTATAGAATTTTTTCTTTGTGCGTTTATTTCACTTCGGAGAAATAGTACCCAAAACTGTTGTTGAAAACCATTTTTTGTATTTTAAAAAGGATGACCGAAATACGCTGAAGATTGCTATAGTAGACAGCCATAAACCACTTAATGTTGTCAAGACTACAATTTTATTAATAATAAACGTCTTTATTAACAAAGAACTTACAACTTGTTTGACATGAATACATTTGGACAAATTCAAACTTCTATAGAAATACGAACTTTACATGTTTCACGATAGAAAAATTTAGAGTAATGCTATACGAGGGTGGTCTGAAAAGTTTCCGACCTCAACGTGAAGATGGCAGCACTCGTAAATAAAAGCTACTGAATTTCGTTGTTCATCTGTTGACAGTTACTCATCAAAGTTTCAGCCATTTTGGACGCGCAGTTTTTGTGTAACAGTCGTTTGAGTGAGTTGATGTGAGTTTTTTTGTGAAAATGGACAAAATTGAGTATCGAGCTGTCATTAAATATTTGTTTTTGAAAGGCAATACGCCTTTGCAAATAAAAGATGAGTTGGATTCTGTGTATGGGGACTCTGCACCATCATTTACCACAGTGAAATTTTGGGCTGCTGAATTTAAACGTGGCCGTAAGAGCTTGGGAGACGATGAACGTTCGGGACGTCCAAAAACTGCAACTACCGACGAGAACATCGCCAAAGTTCACCAAATGGTGCTAGACGACCGCCGAATTAAAGTGAGAGAGATAGCAGAGGTTATGAACATGTCAAAAGAACGTGTTTGTCACATATTAAATCAACATTTAGGCGTGAGAAAGCTGTCCGCGCGTTGGGTGCCGCGTTTGCTCACGTTAGACCAAAAACGTGTTGGAATGAATATTTCCAACGCTCTTTTGGCGCAATTTAGGCGAAATAAATCCGAGTTTTGGCGCCGATTAATTACTGTAGATGAAACTTGGATACACCATTATACGCCCGAAACAAAAATACAGTCCAAACAGTGGACTGCAAAGGGGGAACCGGCTCCAAAAAAAGCAAAAACTGTTTTTTCGGCTGGGAAAGTGATGGCGACTGTTTTTTGGGATAGTCATGGAGTTATTTTAATCGATTATCTTCAAAAAGGAAAAACCATTACAGGAGCATACTATGCATCATTACTTGACAAACTCAAGGCAAAACTTGCGAAAAAACGGCCACATTTGCAGAAAAAGAAAATCCTGTTTCACCAAGACAACGCACCGTCTCACACCTCAGCGGTTGCCATGGCAAAAATCCACGAATTACGGTTTGAACTGCTTGACCATCCGCCTTACTCACCTTACGCCCCAAGCGACTTCTTTTTGTTCCCTCATCTAAAAATTGCGCTCGGAGGACAAAGATTTTCGTCAAATGAAGAGGCAATCACCTTCGTGAACAATTATTTTGCAGAGAAAAATGCGGAGTACTATTTGGACGGGTTACAGAGATGGGAGCATCGCTGGGAGAAGTGTGTAGAGTTACAAGGAGACTATGTTGAAAAATAAAAAAAAATTTTCAGAAAAAATGTCTTGTATCTTTGTTAGGTCGGAAACTTTTCAGACCACCCTCGTACTACTGTGGCAAAACAAGAGTGCCCAAAACGAAAGAAAAAGATACATTGTTCTCAATTTTTTGTTTTTGCTTATGTTTTTACCGTTGCATATAGTTGTATTTCATTCCCCTGCTTGGTAACGAGCTGCTATAAAATCTGGTGAGTAATTCTAAACTGATTTTGATAGATTATCTCTCCTTTTGAATAAAGACTCTAATTAAAAATTAAAATGTAAGCAGCGCTTACAAGGGTTATATGCATGTACCGTACAACAATCTAGCGAGTCGCAGTTCATCCAGTAACCCTTGTAATTGATGTGTCCGAAGTAGCCGTTTGATAGATAGGCCAGCATAGATATTGTATCTCATGGAGAGTAATGTGTTAGCTAGTCCAAGCCTAGATTAGGTTGAAGATAGGCTAGTGTAGTGTTTGTTCTCGCAGTGCCTAGTGTAGCGGTCCATCCAGCTTGACAGTATTGTAGTATTTTTCTTGCTCTATTTTTTCTGCTCTACATCTCTAGTATGTATGTACATTGTCGTAAAATCGTTCAACGTGGCTTTACAAGATACTTCTTTAAAGAAGAGACTGTTTAGATAGTTTGCGATGAGAGATGCCTTCTATGTCATCTCAAAGTTTTAGACAGACGTTGTCTAGGTTTTAGTCTAAAGAGGTGTCTACAAAAGACCGTTATTAAAATTAGGCTTGAGCTGTATCACAACGGAGCTCTGAATGCAGTATCAATGAAGGCTAATAACGTCTAGAACTGCGCTAGAGTGATTCCTTGCCTGGCGAGGGTAGGAATGTCAAGATAAATAAACTTTGAAAAACATCCACTTAGGATGAACATACTTGAGAGTTCTCGAAATACTTGTTTATGATTCTTAAAAACTGTAGTGGGACTTAGGCGTTCAAACTGATGATCAAAACCACGTTCAATGTGACTAAGACGTAGTTTTCCACGTTGGGAAGCTTTTTGACATCTATCTACAGTCGCAATTAAATACAATTCATGTTAATGGAAACTGTAGGAAAATTCTGAAAATGTACGAATGTCTAGAAACTTGAGAATTTTAATGATTTTGTAAAGTAATGTTCACAAGAGAGGCACCTGTTGCAGGGCTTCTTCTCTGGAGCGCAGTTCTTGCCTGAAACCGTTTCGTCAACCATTACTGAAAATGTTTACTTTCTTTTTTTTTGTGATAGTGATACCATAAAAGTCAAACCTATACTCTGAAGATGTTTACCAAAAGTCCAAACTAAAACATTTTGAAGACTAAAATCAAATACGCTAACAAAATAAGACCGTGAGACGGAATAAAGATTAGAAAGCAAAGACTTCTGCTACAGCAAAGTACCAATTACTCTTGTTGTAATAGTAGATTTAGATTGTAGACTAGATTACATTGTATTTGTTGGTAACGTTAATCAGTTGTTCAAGACATGTATAAAGAACAAGACCAATCGATAAGTATGTTTTGAAAAAAGGATAGCAGGCTTGTTAGAAAAGAAGAACAAGAATAAATTTGATGATACCAAACACGATTAAAACGACGGAAAAAACACCCAGGCAGGTATAACCAGATAGGAAAAACAACCTTGAGCAAGCCCAAGGAGCATAATGGAAAAGAACAACCAGTGATGGATGTTAGGGGCGCCATAATTTGAGGCACCGCAAAATTCAAAATTCATGGAGTTTCCCGGTGACTATGAAAAAATTTTAGAGATGTTTCAAAAATATTGTTTTTTCCACCGGAGAATTATACCTTAACATGGATAAGTATCTAATTATTAAAATAAGAAAAATATTAATTGACCAATTGAAAATTTCGAAAACTAAATATAAAAATATAAAAAAATTGAATAGATTTTTCTCAACTCTGCCTTTTGCCACAGCAATTGTTTTTTTTGTATTTTTATTATTACACAGGATGTCCCGTAAATGCCAATAAAGCTTTAGATAGCAGCCTTCCTCAACCTCTTCAGATGCCAAAATTGAAATGTTCCAATGTACTTAGATTTGCCAC
This sequence comes from Ignelater luminosus, assembly GCA_011009095.1. Lineage (NCBI taxonomy): Eukaryota > Metazoa > Arthropoda > Insecta > Coleoptera > Elateridae > Ignelater > Ignelater luminosus. The sequence continues at coordinate 103,717 of VTPC01091296.1, forward strand.
ACGAACCAAAAAAAAGAAATTTAAACTTGGCAACGCTGCTGTAGGCAAATACAAAATTATTCCAATACAGGAAGCAAACCTCCAACACGTATTTATTACAGAATTCCTAAACGCAGATGGTTTATTACTCCTAGCACCAAGTAGCAGAGAATTACAAGAAACAATTTTAAGACGAAAAGAGTCCTTGGAAGAATACGGCATTAATATTAACCTGAGTAAAACCGAAGTAATAGCTAACACACAGGAAACAGTGAATGTTAACGTAAACTTGGAAGCGATGTTCGATTGCAAAGGAGATATAGAAAATGATGTAAATATCAGACTGAAAGACGCAACTGGGCTATTTAATGCATTGAAGGCAACTTTCTTCAGGAAAAGAAAAGTAAATAAGAACACAAAAATAAAGATTTATAAAACAGTATTTATTCCAATGTTAATATATGGCAGTGAGTCCTGGACTCTAAGTGATAAAATGAAATCTAAAATGCAAGCTGCGGAGATGAGAGTACTCAGATGTATAAAAGGAGTGTATAGAAGTGACAAAATAAGAACGAAGACAGTTACAGTAGTGCGGTTATGTAGTGCGAATGACAAATGACAATACGGTGAAAATGATATGGGAAACTAATACGGACACGAAAAGACGCACAGCTAGACCTAAAACAACCTGGAATGACGCCGTCAGTAAACTAATAAGAGATAGGGGCTCAACATGGCCGGAGGCTAGACGACTGGCGATGGACAGAAGAGCCTGGAGAGAAATTTGCAATACAACCCTAGATACCTAACCGGTAATACGAGGAAGAGGATAAGTAAGTACATAAATAAGGAACCAAAGTATCGCAAGAAATCATTTTATTCCATTGATAATGGACCATAAAATTGTCGAAACTTGAAAGAATTGCTGGCAACTTGCATGTTTATGATATCTATTTTTTGGAAAAAACTCAATTTTTAACATCTTCAAAAAGAAATCTAACAATCAAGGGTAATTTCTGTTTACTGCAGATTCATTTGTTGGATTGGTAATGGTTTCATTAAATTCGATTTTTTGGTTTCTGTTTATTTAGTGTTAAAGATGTTAACTTCTGACCACTTGTACAAGAAAACTAAGCTGAAGAGAGATTTTCTTTTTGCAGATTTGCAATAAGCACTCATACAAGAAGATGCGTACATGAAGCTTTATTGACATTCACGGGCCGCCCTGTATATTTTATATAAGATGTAAAGCAAATGGCGGAAAAACTACAGTACGTTATTCTGTGCTCAAAAATAAGAGGAAATTTTCTATACTAATTTGGCCTTAACTGCCCATTTTTTAAAATATTAGCAATTAAAACTTTTTAAATTTGACAACGCGGTACGTTTAAAGGAGTGAGTACGCGAGTTGTGCTTGCAGTCTCGTATCTTAGTTACCATTGTTAGTAACGTGTAACGTTGCAATATTTTCAAAAGGCATTTCTTGCAAGGAATTTACAATTTTAAGAAGTGGATTACTAATACACTAGTACAAAAAAACTATAAACGGTACGTAATTAGAGTTTTTTATGTTTAAACTCTGTTTAAACATTAATATTTTGTTGTATTTATTAAGAATGCGGAATCAACAAAGCAACTTACGATTTTCAATAACTTCTTTAAGATAATGTTAACAGCAAAATAGCATAAAGGTTTTCTGTTTATCTTTTACTGTAGAATAAGGTACTGAAGCTTTTTCCGCCGTTTCCTTTACACCCTGTATACACTTTTAAAAAACAAAAAGGGCGCCGTATCAAAATAGGCCTGGGGTGCAATCAAACTCAAATCCGTTTCTGAGAATAACCTTACTTTTGTAAATTGTTCATATTTGGTTTCTTTGATGTTTTTATGTTGGGGAACTTAGGAATACCAGTTTATTCAACCACACGTTATTATTCTCTAAACGCTTCGTATGTCAACTACCACAATGAGCACACGTGCCTGAATTCAATCTTGTTCAAATAGAAACAATGTTCAAGGTCTTCAGAAGACAGTGACCCTATCAGACGTTGTTTTAAGCAGACCAGGGTCAAAGTTTGTTTCAGAATTGCATTTAAATGTTGTGGTTGGGTTTTTCAAAATTATTCAACAATTATCTATTGAAGTGAATGAAACACTGCCGATGCCGCAGAGACAAAACTGTAAAAAACCAAGTTGAAATGCTGAAATTTATTAAAGAAAAGCAATCTTCTAAATTCTTCTTATTTCTTTGAACAAACTAGGTGCATGATAATTCTAATAGCGTGATATTACCATTCTTACTAAAATTTTTTAATGTTTTACAGTATTTTTGCTATTTCTTTTTGGTAGAATGTAACATTAAAATGACATAAGACAAAACAAAAACGGCTACTTCCTTGTAGAATTATTTGATATTATCGGTATCATTCTTGAAGCGAGGTCGATGCTTTTCAAAAAAGTATTGGGTGATGAAATTATCAGTTATGGACCTACATTATTTATATTTACATATTGATAAGAAAGAATTTGGTTCATCATTCAATTAAATTTTTATAAAATATTATACTATTTACAAAATTAATTTTTTGTCTCAATCATTACAATGCAATCATTTTATACATATCGATGGAAAATTCTATATCTTCTAACAAATAAATTAATACTTTTATGAAAAACGATCAAAGTTTCTGAAGAAATTAATGCATAAATGATGCAGTAGCAAAAAACATGTAACTTTTAGAATGTATCATCTTAAAGACCGTGATCTCACAAGGTTGACCACTAGCACTTCTAGAAAATGCCTTAAATAATTTTATAATTAAATTAGAAATGCTTTGTGTTTATTGTTTGTTAGAAAAAAAAGCAGGATCTACTACTTAATATTTAGTTTTCAGCATTGAAATCAAATTCTATAACAATGTCCGTTTTTTGGAATAATAAATAATAAAAATAAATAATTAAATAAAAATAATACTAACTACAACAGCAATAATTTAATTTAGTGACGAAGATGTAAAAAATACCATTTTAAGAGTAATGTATTAATTCTATTTTTGAATTTTCTCTTGCTAGAAAAACTATCACTAAAAACTCAATGTTTTAGAGGTTATCTTCAAACTTGGATTAGCAACATTCAGGCGTAATTTATTTATAATAATCTTTTCAGAGATAAGAATTTTAAAAATGATATGTATTTAAACGACCAAGAACACACAAACTTAGGAATTTTTATTAATAAGCCAATTGACCAATGCTTCGACAATATCATAACGTTAACAAATTTTCTTTTTCTGAGGGAAATCCCCATTTGTTTATCAAAACGTCATTTATTTACAAAGTGTTCAGTACATATTTTTCTTGGGTTAGCTCATAGAATTCCTGCAAATGCAGATAAAATATTAATTATAATTAAGTTTATCTTAGGGTAATTTTTGCTGAACCTGCAAGTTCATGGTCAACAATGTAAGGTTTTTCTATCCAACAATAAATGCAACTGCGTTGTGGTAATTCGATTTCATGGTCATGAGAAATTCTTAACGATTTTTGTTGTTTTTTATGAATTTCCTATACGAAAACAATTCACTTTGGTTTTTTACAATTTTGTGCATGTTCTCAAGATACGTACCCAATATCAAACAGTTATATGTATGAATATAAAGATGATAAATTCTGCATGCTCCTCCTCTGTTTCTCAGAGGTAAATTGTAACAAGTCACAAAATTGGAATTTAACATTATTTACCTTTGAACTTGAAACTATGATATATGAATAAACCAAACCTATGTATTTTCACTTTCGTAACTTTGGCTACCGATTTCATCAGACAGCAGTTCTTGGGCATAAAACAAAAAAAAACAACTTTTGCAATTAAAAAGTCATTTAGGAAGGCATAATTCACAAATGTTTACAAAATGTTACAAATCCTCTATTCAGTTACGTTGTCTAATAATTACAATGTCCTACTTCAAATTTTGAGCAGTCTAAGCAAGCTTTTAAGTTATGGTAATTGCAAATGAAAAAAAAATAATCGGGATATACTGACTTGTAATGTTTTAAACGATCCAAAAAAAGTTTTCAGCAAAGATTGAAAGTGGAATATAATGAGCGATATATTCAGTCAGTCGAAAAGTTGAAAAATGCAATTAGAGATTGCCAAACGATCTAATCCAACTTTATCATCTATAGGACTGGAATCTGGAGGCAAAAGTAATTGTCGTGTAAATTTCATTAATTTATATTGTTTGGTTTTGTATTTCTGATTTCTTGTAACAAAAATTCATATATACGAGGTGTGTGAGAAAAGTAATGAGACTGGCAACACTGCGGGAGATCTGGCAACGTTGTGTCTACCGGCCTGTGCTAAACCGGTTTGTTTATCGCTTCCACTTCCTCAGTCCGAGTTACCACTCCGTACAGCTAACACATTATTTTTGACAGCGCCATCAGTGAAGTTGTGTTTTTGTTGTGTGTTACAGAAATGGAGCATCGGAATTTAGAGCAACGTTGTGCAATAAAGTTTTGTGTTAAACTTGGTGAATCCGCGAGTGTGACTTTTGAAAAGTTGAAACAGGTCTATGGAGAACAGTGCTTATCAAGAGCACAAGTTTTCCGCTGGCACAAATCATTTTTGGACGGCCGAGAACACGTTGAAGATGAACCTCGCTCAGGGAGACCTTCAACTTCAAAAACTGACGAAAACGTTGAACGTGTGAGGGCTCTTGTGAGATCAGACCGTCGTTTAACAATAAGGATGATGAGTGAACAGTTAAATTTAAACACTTTCACCGTGCATCAAATTTTGACAGACATCATGACAATGCTCCGTGTCACACAGCAATTTCCATCAGTGAATTTTTGATCTCAAAACGCATTACTGTTGTTCCTCATCCCCCCTATTCACCTGATTTGAGTCCTTGTGACTTTTACCTTTTCCCGAAATTGAAACATGTCCTAAAAGGACATCATTTTGGAACTCTGGAGAACATTCAAAAGACTGTGACCGACCAGTTAAAAGCCATACCAGTTGAAGACTTACAGCGCTGCTACCAAGAGTGGGAACAACGACTCCGCCGGTGTATAGCTGCCCAAGGAAACTACTTTGAAGGGGATAATATTGTTGTTTGAAAAAAATAAAAACTTTGGTTAGTATGAAATCAGTCTCATTACTTTTCTCACATACCTCGTACTTTGGTAAAAAATGAGAAAATGTGTAAATGCAATAGCAGTTATTACTTAAAAAAATTTATTAGCCGTTTACTCAGTTGGACTAACCCAGTGAACTAGAAGAATAGAGACTAGGGGCCAAGTAAGGTCAAACTCCAAACTTTCAACCTTTTGCCAAGTCAAAAAATAATTAATTCAATGTTATGTTGTCATATAGAAGCCAAGACATCTACAAATTGTCAGATTGCTCTGCATTTACTCCCCATTTGACTGTGAAGTAATGAGATTTATGCTAATTAATTTTAAAACAAAAGTAAAGCTGGTAGTCTTACATAAGAAAAAAAACGCAATAATTAATATTCCATAATAGTAACTACTTAATAATTATTTTGCAGCACTCAAATAGAAGCAAATAGCAATAGCAAAATGTAATCTCGTTCTAGAAAATGTTAACAACGTATAGGTTGAAGTTTTTTAGACTCTTATGGGCTACTAATTTCTTTTGAGTACCAATAAGAATAATCCGAGAACACGAACGACAACTGGTATTAGAAAAAATTGATTTAAGTTTGGGTAACTTTTGTTTGATTAAATTATTTCAAGCCAATAAGAATTATCTGTGTCTTTTTGTTAGACACAAATGGGCGCAGTTTTCCAGAATTCCACGGTAACTGAAAAATACACTATTCTCGTTGTTGTTGATAAATAATCGAAATACTCAAGATTATTAATTAAGTAAAGTACAAAAACTAAAAATTGCATATTTCAGATGAATGTCAAATTTTTGTTTTGATATCCTGTACCTATAGCGGTTACTCCATATATCTAGTTACCCGAACATACCTTACATCCGTCAACTATCTAAAACTAGAAAAATTAAAAATAAGAATATTGGCCTACTTCCTACAATATCTATTCTGCCTCTTCCATATAAAACAGGATGCACATTGTAATAGAAACAATAATAGAGAATAAACAAAATATTTTTGACTTTGCAACAAATAAAGAAAAAACATCGGTCAATTAAATAAAAGTATCGAACAGGCCATGAAATTAACCTTTACTTTGGTATCCTTCATAAATGGAAACAATTTAATTTAAATATTTAAATTTGTCTCTGACGTTGTCAATCATTAGAGTTTATCTTTAATCACACGGTACAGGGCCGCCGCGTGTAGGTGTGCAGGTTGTTCACCGAACAAGGACGGCTAATCGGAGGGTGGCATTTTTATTGATTTATTTTCATGGTACCTTTTAAAGAATTCCAGAACAACATACCTATACTTAACAATGCTCGTATGATGTATTCGGTATGTACTCATTAGGCATAACAGGCTACACTGGGCAAATGTGAGGTTATTTAGCGCCAAAAACTACAAGTTCCTTATTGTAAACAATGCTATTTTCATTGTCTTATAAAAATTTACGTTAGAAATCAGGAAACAATAATTCTTAGTGATTGAACAATATGATGGGCATGTTTGTTTATGCACTCCAAGTGGTGCGAGTCTATTATTAATAGATATGGAGTATTTTGATTATTATCATTTGTGTAACGTTTTGAAGGTTAGTAAACTGTCTTTTATAATAATTCCAAATTATTTTGCTACTAATTCGAAATGGAATTCAAAACCCACAATGTCTATCCTAGGAAAAACGTACCTTTTACGTTTATGGTCTATTATTGACATGAAGGCAGTTGTAACTTTTGTCTGCCTTTTGTCGAGTTGCGCCATTTCTATATCAAGCGCGAGGTGTAGAGTTAGATCAACTACACTAACACTTGAAGTATATCTACTTCTAGTACAGTTACATAAATATGTTTCTAGTTATCCTCAAGAGGGAAAGCTATTTTTCAAAGTTTAAGGTGGCTGTGATCACACAGTATATCATTCTACAAATATGTCCAACTGTTATGTATTTCACTAGAATTTCTGATTCACTTTTAATCTGCATAAGAAAAATCTGTATTTGATAGCAAGCTTTCATAAAAGTAAACTGAAAATCTTGATTTAGTATTGCATGTAAAACAGTTAAATTCTGATGTCAAGTACATATTAAAAGAAAGAATAGAAACAAAAGCATTTAAAATTTCTGGTGTTAGTCGTATACGAGGTCTGTTCAAAAAGTATCGCGAATTTTGAATTTCCGCTGGTTACGTATATTCGATTTTCGATTTTTTTATGGCGTTATGTTGGTACTCATGTCCCTCACTTATGCCGACAAGTTCGGCCATTTTGAATGTTCAGTTAATTCTTGACAGCTGTTTTGCTTGGACGTGTTTTGGTTCGTCTTCTAAAAAATGGATCAACGAATCTGTATCAAATTTTGTGTGAAAAACAAAATTAAGTGCGCGGACGCATTCCGAATGTTGACTGTGGCATATGGTGAAGCTACCTTGGACCGAAGCAACGTTTATCGGTGGTACAAAATGTTCTCAGAGGGCCGAGAAGATGTGAACGACGAAGAGTGTGCCGGACGCCCGAGCACGTCAACAACAGACAAAAACATTGCCTACAGTTTTCTTCGATTGTAGGGACGTGGTGCATCATGAGTTCTTGCCACAGGGTAGAACGGTCAATAAGGAATATTACCTGCAAGTTATGCGGAATTTGCGCAAAGCAATCCGCCAGAAACGCCCGGATTTGTGGAAGAACAAAAATTGGCTTTTGCGCCATGATAACGCCCCTGCTCACACATCGTTGCTTGTGCGCGAATCTTTGGCCAAAAACAACACACTAATGATGCCGCAACCACCGTATTCTCCAGACCTGGACCCCTGTGACTTTTTCTTGTTCCCGAAACTGAAGAGGCCCATGAAAGGACGACGCTACGCTACGATTGAGAAGATAAAGACGGCATCGAAGGAAGAGCTGAACAAGATCACAAAAAATGATTTTTTGAAGTGCTTCGAGGATTGGAAAAAACGTTGGCACAAGTGTATAATATCTGATGGGGATTACTTTAAAGGGGACAAAATAGATATTCATGAATAAATAAATAATTTTTGAAAAAACACAAAATTTGCGATACTTTTTGAACAGACCTCGTAAAGCATGAATTATATGAATATTATGATCAAAAGATTTCCTTTCTACGCCCGTGTCAATAGTAGCGATTTTTGATATAGTCTTTGGTGTCAAAAGTGGCCTTTTTAAGAACTAGTGTCCATAAGTAATATTTCTGCGCACTAGTGCTCAAAAATATCTTACTTTTGGATACTAGTGCTTTAAAAGGCCGCTTTTGATGCCAAACACTGTATAAAATTTGTTTTTTAACAGAGGCGTAGAAAAGATAGCGTATGCAACACATGCCAAAAAAGCAATTCTTTGCACTTAACTTTCGCACTTCTAGCATAATATACTATGAATTACGATTGCTGTGAAATCTTATACATGTCTGAGATTATTATTTTTTGATAATCACTTGACATTTTTTAAAGTGAGTAGATTAATTAACAATAACTTCGTATGTATTCAAGAAAAAGGAAGGCACTTTCAATATCTTTTGAAGCATTTTGTTAAAATCTTGAACAGAATTTTGTTTCATTATTAAAATTTTGTTCTTTCCTTTGAAAACGTATTTTATTACAGTGATTATTAATAATAAACAAACTCTACGTCTACCTGTGTCAAAATTAGTAGTTTCTGATTTTGATGTTGGTGTCAAAAATGAACTAACTAGTATTAAAAAGCACTTGTGCCAAAAAGATCTTTCAAATAAAATCTACTAGGTGTCTCTTCCCCAAAGAAAAGAACAAAACAAAAAAGGCTGATAGCATGCTCCCTAAAATAAACTGGTATTGAGCTATACTAGCTTTTATAGTCTTTAAAATTAATTTTAAAAATAGGCGATGTATACAGTGTGTCCCAATTTCGACACTCACTATTGGAATCTCGGAAATTGTAAGAGATATGAAGTCAGTTAAATTAGAATTGGGACACACTGTATGTATAGTGTAGGCTGTTAAAATTTTGATTATTAGAAGACATCTAATTGACTTAATCAAGACTGCCTGTCTGTATTTATAAATTTTAAAATTAGGTATCTAATTTGATAACAGTTCATTTATAGATCTATCTTTTTCAGACTTTCCGGTTTGGTTTTAATTCTACGTATAAAATGCTCTTAAACTATATGTCTAATTATTCTTGAAACATCCTGTATATCCAATATTATTATTATTAACAATAAACATTTGGTTAGTTATATATTTTTATGGATACGATGCTTGCTAATTTTTAATTTGTTTTTGAATTATTTCTTTTCATTTTTGACCAAAACGTAGAAAAAACAGCGTATGCAACAGATTTCAAAAGTTAGTCTGCATTCATTCAATTGCACAACCTTCTCATTCGTGCAAAAATTCTCGTTTGAAACTTATTCTGCAATTTATATTCTAAGGCATAATTTTTCTAATGTGTAACCCTTAGCCTATAATTATAAATTCTGCGGTGTTGTGTTAAATTATACAAAAATAATGTTATTACATTTGATTCTACCCCTTTAACCAGTTCTTTCTAACTAAAATTGCTTGAAGATACCCGATTAAAATTCTAAATTATTGCAACTTGATCATTTTTGATCTACGAGTAAAACAAATTTTATATGAAACAGTGCTTTAGGAATAAATACAATATGTCCTTAGTATTAACCAACAGAAAGTTAAATTAAAATCGAGTGCAACAAAAAACAATTTGGTTTACCTCTTTGTGTATTCTACAAAACAAAAAGCAATCTAGTTTGCTTGAAAACTATGTGCATGTAATACACCTTGAAATCAGTAATTTAGTGGTAATGACTGTAAAAACTATAAAACATTAATCGAATGATATAACAATTGTTTTTTGCTAATTAATTATAAAATTGACCTTTAAAATAGCTTTGCATATACAATTAAGTACTCTCATTCCCTAAATTATTTAACTATGCAAAAATGCGGAAATCGACAAATTTTTAATAATGATAATTTTCTAATATAAAACATATCTTGCGTGCAGTTAAATGCTGCCGTTGCAGGTATTTTTTGCTAATTAATTCATATAACAGTTAGAGTAATTAAAATTTAAATAAATCTGTTGGTTTTTTTTAGTAGGAAATATTCATTATCTTGCAAGATTGCTATAACTCATTAAGAATGATCTTAATACTAAAGCAAAATTAACTTACCGTTCACGTATAGTATCCAAATAATCAGCAATATAATCCACCATAGCTTTTCCAAATTCTCGAAAATCTTGCGAATCCATTTTGTCAGAGAACCTCACAGTAGCACACTGAAAAACGATTTAAAGTATGCAACTACCAAAACTGGAATATTTATCGCTCGCGATTTGAAACGATGAGATAATGAATGACACACTAGGATTTTTTATTTTGATTAATCTTGTTTATATTATTTCTTTTTATTGAACAAATGTTGATAACCTTTAAGTTTTGGGGAATTCTTGATAAGCGCGTGCATTCGAAACAGCAACATTCGCGTGTAGGTTTGTATGCTGTTCGACAATAAAAGGGAAACAATAATAATCATACTATTTATATACATTTCATAATTAGCAAGAAAAACGAGATGTGTATGGGTTGGATTTCCTAGTTGGATTTGAAAGTAAACTAGATTTGTCAAATTATGCGATTCTTCTGAAAAACTTTATAACTACTATTTTCAAGGATTTTTACGATATTATATAACCAGTTGTTTGAGTTTGTTAGAACCGTAAAAATAAATTTATAAAACTTAATTAGATAAGAGAGGGTAAACACTTAATTTATAATACCACTAACAGGAACACACGAACTTTCAAGGTAGACATTAACGAATTTTCTCGGCATTTTTACATAATTTAAATCTGAATAATTTTTTAGAAAAAAATTTTCCTGTAAATTAATTTACATTTCTGCTTTAATTTTGTTCTAAGATTGAAGTATTTTTTAAAAGTTCTTGGAAGTGTCTTTTCCCAAATATTATACACGTATGTATACTTGGAAACTCCATGCTTTACCTGTCGAGATTAAACGCACCAATAAACAAAAATTAAATCAATTCTTACAAGGTTAGATTGTAAGGGATTGGATAAACACTTGTGAAAAGCAAAAAACTTAAACAATTCGAAATCCACAAGAGTCCTTCAGAAAATTTATTACGCATGGCATAATTTTTTTATTGAAAAATGATTATTATTGCACATTCACTGGTTGCATATCATTATTATATTCCTTCTTGGTAAGAAAACGAACATGGTAATGACGGAGTTCTAATTCATCATCCGATTCCATCGTAAATCGTACATCGGATATATGACTACCATTGGATGCTATGTGTACTGGTATTTCGTGATAGTCTAAAGAATGCACATTTTCTATAGTTGTTGAAGATGGTAAATATATTTTATGGGAATGGTTCTCTAGAATTATTTTGTAAGTTACTGTGTTACCAAAGATTTTCTGTATATCATAAGAAGTTTCGTTTGTTGGCTCTAGTACCATCCATTTGTTTATATGGATACCAGCATCAGTACCTAAAATAATAAACAAAAGTTAAGTATAAACAGAATTCATTTAAAAATTAATTTGATGCGGAAGTATATTTTTCAAAACATTAAAACAAAATTCTTTGACGTTTCAAGGCCTGATTACGGGGGTCATACCCTTTTTATCAAGCAGTTATTTAGATAAATAATTTTATTAGTCTTTGTTCTTGAAATTCCACTTTTGTCGACATTTTGTTGGCTTGTAGGGGGTTCACACAATTGCTCCGAACCGATAAATTTTTGCGCTTAACTCGTCAACTCAAGCTAACCAACTAGAAAATGCAAAACAGATTTGGTACATAAAAGCTTGTACAAAAAAAGATGGTTTTCTGTGACGTCAACTATACTACTTATCGATCAAAAATCGCGTATGTAGCAGCAAAACAAAACAGATCTGAGTAGAACTCTTTTAAAGAAAACCTTCTCTCTGCTGTTAGTCTCCCAAGGAATTTCAAAAGATTTTAAAGTTGAGAAAAAATGGGGGAACTTATTTTTACTGAAGATAAGACCCTTGCACATATAATGGAAGTTCGCTTTTTTTCCTGAACAGAAACTGTCATTCAGGATACCCTGCGATGCCTTAACAGCCGCCATCTGCTTTACAGCAAATACCTTTTGAGCCACTTTGGCTTTATAGTGTATCTTTACACCTTGGAGAAAATTTGGAAGAGTATTTATTTACAGTATCACGTTTTCCTGTTAAGAACAAAAAAAGGCTTAATTATCAGCGAAAACATAGTGGCTACCTCAGCTTTGCATTCCCCATACCCCATTCCATGGTATAGCAAAATGAGAAAATACCTCAACAAGATCAGTGTTTACTATTTGGCATTTTATTTCTAAAATTTTTATTTACCCGGGAGATTTGGCGCCATATTTCCGCGTTTAAAGGTGCGGGATCCCGCAGGTCAATAGATGGAGCGAGATTGCAATCCCTATCTACAAGGAATTAATAATAATTAGTCCTAATAAAATCGACTCAATTTTTCACACCAAGAAGAAAAAACTGTACGACTTCATAACCTTATTTTCTCTTTTACATCACACTACCAGCCTATCAGTGCTATAGTAGCCACACCTTGAAATTATCTTAGGTAAAAAGCTATTATGAAAAGAGTACATTGAAAGGGTATACTCAAAAGGTCATTTTTTTTCTATTGGGTGGAAAGAAGAACCTCTTTGATAGAAGGTGCAAAGATTCCCTTATCTACAGGGACTCTAAGGGTTTTTCTAAGTCTCCTGTTTTTATATATTATGGTGAAAGTAAGAAGGAACCCAATCAAAACAACATGGTGAAGAAGTTAGCACATAGAGAGATGACATTTGCTAATTAATGTTTTAAATTCTTATACTGTAAGTATATCTACAATAAAGAGCTAAATCTAATCTGAGCTACGAAAAGTCTCATCTGGTTTGGCTTTCAAAGAAAAAGAAATCTGGAATAGGTAGCAGGTTTACAGATTCAGCCAAGGGTAAAGTTTAGTACGTATGCTATAGTTTCCAATTAGAGGTTTCCGCTATCTTGGTTTAAATCAAGACCTTAAGTAGATTGTGTAAATCTGTACAACAAAATATGAATTGATACCTAAGTAGTTACCTCTTCAAGCCTTGGCTACTTTGTAGATTACTGTATACCTACAAGATTTTAAACCACAGAAATTGGACAACAGCAAGTTGATTTCCAACGGAAGTAACAAAAACGTTGACGTATGATATTTAACCAACAGGTGTTTCGCATTTTTTTTTTCTTGAACTGGAACCGGTTCTTGTTATTTTGCTAAGTAGCTATGCTTACAGATCCCGCGCCGATTAAACTGCTAAAAGGACTGTATGAGTTGTAAATAAGAAAGGTTTTTAAAGAATTAATCCATTTGTAGAATAACAGATCTCCCCCCAAAATAAATAGAAATTAACATAAGAATTGCCATCTGCTTTGCCAGTCAGGGAAGATTTTGGAGACTTCTATTACCGACATTTTTCCTTATTGCATTTGAGTAATGGAAAAGAGCAAAGTAATGTTGGATTTTCTAAATTTGATGATATAAAAAAGATTCCAGAGTAAGTAGCTACAAAAATATTAGTGTTACTAAGAGATTTTGTACCATGCTCTGCAGAATGCTTCCTAGGATCTGAGTGCAACAATTAACTCTGCACCATACAGCAAACTTGTACAGATAGTTTCTACCTTGCAAGCCGTCAATAAGCGGGGTGTAACTGAATTGTTTGACCAAACTTCAGTAAAGTGTTGTACTGGTCCAAACAATGAAAAAAGTGTTGGTGTACCCAAAAATGCTAGATCAAAAGCGATTTTAAAATCGAAACAGGTCAATAGCAAGATTCTAATTAAACGTTCTACTAGAAATTAATTTATGGTTCTGGCATAATGGGGCTTGATCTAATTTTAGTGTCATTCTTACAGAATTTCTAAACAACAAACAAATAAGATCGTTGATTGAATTGGTAGATAAGAACTAAAACATTGGGCATCACGCTCTCTTGAATTTTTTCTATGAAGCCATCTAGGAAGTACGGTTTGTACGGTGTTTGTCAGTCAATGGTGTCGTGTTGCTGCTGAGCATTTACTGTAAGCATAGGACTTGCTGCCATAGCCGTGCTTTTTAACTTTTCTGTTAAAATCACTATAATTTTTTAAGACAGCATTTTTGCCCACATATTTAGGTAAATTCTTTTCTTAGTTTGGGTCAAGACAATACGTTTGCGAAGTTTGGCCAGGCAATTCAGTTACATCCTGTATGTAGACCATTATTACACTTTAAAGAGATTTCGTAAACTGTAACAGGTACAAAAGTCAAAGAAGTTGCCACTGTAAGGGATCAATTTGTTTTGGTCTCATTTCATAGTAAAAAAGAGATGGGCATAGCTATATTATTGTAGTGTCGCGTCGAATCAAATACTACTGATTAATGGGTGCTTTTTTGACTATAATACAATTCTATGAGCAACTCGTTTTACTCTCTTCCGTGTGCTCATATGACGTCTTCTATATCTAGGTCGTTTAGTCCCTACACGGTAGAATCATTGACCAATAAATTTGATTTTTCAATGTAACCTTCACTCAACGTTAACGTTCAAAAATAGTACTGTTATAATATTTGCAACTATTAATTTAAATATTGTCAAATAAAAGTTTTTACCGGTATTATCTATTTACTATATACAAAAAAATTAAACAGCCTAAAGCCTGTTACAGTTGTCTACATTTCAAACATTTCTGCTTACTAGTTATTTAATTTGTAGCAAAAGCAGTCAATGCATAAAGCTTTTTTAAACAAAAGTACTTAATACAACTATTATTTTGATTACCTAGATAAGTTTTCCAAAAAGGAAGATCCCTCTCATCAACTATTTTCATCATCAATTCTGTAACAGCATTCCACAGAAAATCATTACGGCAAGGCACCTTAATTATCAGAGTTCTTGGACAACGTGCTTTCGTTATAAAATTTTCAGAGCCTCTACATGAACATTTAAACGTTTTAAATTGTTCTGGCAACACAACAGTTAAAGGTAACTGCATTTTTGTATCGGTTTCAGGAACCGTCACGATCTTCACTGTAAAATCTCCTACGTCAACATTTTTATATATTATCCAAAATGTTTTCTCTTGGGTTGTTACACAACAGATGGTTAAATCGAAATTTCCTATACCTTCGTTGTTAAATTGCAAACGAACTGTATTTGAAATCATTCGTTTTGGCACTTTACGTTGTTTTTCTTCAGCCCAGTGCATAATCTTGCAAGTTCTGATATCGTTTGGTTCTTCAGTTGCATAATACACATCATAGATCTTAGGTCCTCCATAAGGACACATGATTTGTAGATTTATTTCAAGTAATTTGTACAGAGGTGCGGGGATTACAGCAGTGGTTGTAGCATGTGAAGGTACTGGTTCTCCGAGTAAATTAAATACCATACTCCTAGCATAATGATGTTTGGGAGTTTCCCCATTTAAAATCATAGTTACATTTTCAAGTGCAATTTTCTTTGCTTCAAATTTTACATGTATTTTAGTTTTTTGATGTGGTTTTATGTTAACGACGGTGTTAGGAACACTAAAGAATTCACTATCATTTCCAATAAATATAATGTTGTACGTCACAGGAAAATCGCTAGAATTTTCCACAACAATAGATTCAGAACAAGTCGTACTCAATCCCGTTTTAAAGTAAAGAGTGCTTTCAGCAGAGAAAGAGGGAAGGATTTCGTACAAATAATTTACTAACATTAGCATCTGTAAAGCATTTGGATTAATAATATCTTTCGGATTTAAAATAAAACTCAGTTTAATCATATTCCAGCTTTTTAAAAGCTTGGAAATGTTGTGAAAAGCTTGTTCTGCACAAGTAGGATTTAAGTAAATGTCCATTAAGTATGGTATAAGATAAGGGCAATACACACAAGTAATTACTATTAACACCAATCCATCATTCAAGTCAAAATCGAAATATCGTATCCTTCTCGATTGTGGACAGTCTTCATTGGGGTTTAAACCTTTGGGACCCCATAGAACAGTTGCATATTTATTAAAATGATATTCGAGCCAGTGTAATAAAATCATTTCAGAACTGTTGTAGACATGACAATGATGTGATTCTGATTGAGAAAAACTGCGCCAAAAGTCTAGTTTGTCAGCTACTTTCAAATCTTCTAAGATTCTGTACATGTCGTTAGTGATAACTTTATTGGAACTAGGTTCAAAGACAGAATATAAACTCGTTAAAGAAGAGTATCTTTTAGTATGCCCTTTAGGTGCAGTGAGAATCGATGTATCGCTGTAAGCACTACTAAGTTCTGCACTACCAAACTCCGAACTAAATCTAGTTTCATTGCTTCCAATTTCCGTCGATTCAGATGGTATTCTGACACGTGCCAACACGAGAACCTTGTAAGTTTGTAGAATAAAATCCATCCAACTTTGCTTGCTTATATAATAATGGTGGTATTCATCTAGGAACTTTGAGAAGTTTTCTTCAAAATATTCTGGTCTGTTGGGAAGGATACTTTTCATGAATATTTCGTAATCACTGTAATTTAGAAGATGTTCTGGAAAAATGTGCAAGACCCATCCACCTTGTCGTATTAAGAATTCTTTTGATCTTGAGTATACATTGTACATGTAATTTATTCGATGTATTGGGTCTTCTGGAATTTTTCTGAAATGCAAAATTAAGTTTAAAAAGGTTTGTTTTGAATTGTAAAAAGAATTGATTGGAGATGTATGAAACCAATTTCATTGTTTAATCAACAATGTTTTAGAAGACAGTTTGGATTTATAATCACACGGTGTGTTCATTTTAAAACGAAGGGAACATTTGAATACATAATTAATTCGTTCGTAGAAGTCGCTGTGTTATCTCTCGCACACATAACCTCAAAGTCTTAAATGGCACCCCACCATTTGTAAATGTCCTTAAAAAGGGAATAACAACAACAGTATTTTGGTGGAAACCGAGTTCAAATCGGCCTATTTGATTGCAATTCACAGTACAAAACGTCTCGTTTTAGTGATGAAGTTAAATTCCGTTATTCAAGTAAATAGACGCACTTTAATTGTATTGGTGCTTATCTCGGATATATCAAATAGATGAACGTAAACATTGTTAATTGAATAAGTTAAAATTGAACTATCAATAGAAAGTCAAAACAATAGAAAAGGAACAACAGAAAATGGCCAATTCTTTAAAAAAAGTACCTAACCTAACAATTTACATTAACAACTCATTTAAATTTAAGCTTAATTTAAAGAGACGTTTTGTGCTATAACTTTCGATCAAGTAGACCGACTTGAATTTTGTGTTTACTAAAAGATTGCTACTGTTATTTCCTTTCTAACTACGTATCAGAAGTAGCGGAGTGCCGTTTAAGATCTTGAGGTTATGTGTGCGAGAGCAAACACAGAAACCTCTACAAACGAATTAATTATGTATTCTAATGTCCCTTTCCATAAATAGATTACGTGTTTTTTCTTATTTCGATATCTTTATTTGTTTACGAGATACTAAGGGTGGATCGTTTAAAATGAACACACTGTATATAGTGTGTCTATTTAGAAATGGAAATAAGAAAAGGCAAGTCAATCTATGTATGAAGGAGGACAATTATAGATGTCTCTGTGTTCGTCTCAGCGCACCTAACCTCAAAATCTTAAAAGTCACCTCACCACCTGCGATACATCGTTGGAAAAGGAATAACCATAGTAATATTTTGCTGTAAACAAAATGAAAACAGTCTTATTTGATCGAAACAAAAAACTATCGTTTTAGCGATAAATGCAAATCGCGCTTACCAAGTAAATAAATTGTTCTGCTGCTTATTTCGGATTCAAAACAAATGAACGTAAACATTTTCAATTAAATAATATAAATAGAAAACCAAAACAGAAGAACAAAAAACCAACAGTGGGCAAGTCTTTAAAGCGAGTATCTAATATTTACACTTTTCAACCTAAACTAAGTCGTACGTATTTTTTCCTCAAAATAATCAGTTAAACAATTGAATTGGACATCTTGACTCAAAGATAAAAAACAAGTGCAACTTTGCTTGTTTTGCATTGCATAAGGTAAACTGAACTGTTAAACGGGATTTGTTACGTTAGATAACATCTTCAAGAAAATGCTTATTTCATGCTTCTTTTACATTTGTTTGGCCTTATTCTGAAAGTTCAATTTAGACTATTTTATTAAAAATGTCTGCATTCATCTGTTCTGTATTCAAAATAAACGACAAAACAATTTAAATGCTTTGATTAAATTGGTAAACGCCATTTAAATTCATCACTAAAACAAACCGTTTTGTACTGTTACTTTCGACCAAGTATTCGAATTTGAATTTTGCTAAGATTTTGTTGGAAGATTGCTATTGCCATTTCCTTTGCAATGACATATTGCTAGTGACGGAGTGCCATTTAAGATTTTGTGGTTAGTTGCGCTCGGGAAAACACAGTGACATCTATTATTGAGTTAATTGGACAGTCTAATGTCTCCATTGACATGTTTTTTCTTATTTTGATATCTTTGTTTGTTGACAAGATAGTAAGGGTAAAGAGTTTCTAAATCAACGCACTGTATTTAGATTTGAGAGGCAACGAGTGACTATTTCAGATAATGATGTTACAAAGGAAAACCTTTTGGAACAACCTGGAGCGAAAGATGGGAGCTATCGTGAGCTAGAAAAATAGTGAATGAAGATTTTTGATCTACTACTCAAAAGATTTAATAGATTTTAGAATAATGCAATAGGAGAAGCTTTGGAATGGTTGGACAATTAGTAAAAGTGAGAAAAGTAAATCTTTTGGCAAGATTGTTAAAAAAAGTGTGCAGTTTGTCTTTAATTAATCAATCAAATCAATTTAAGCTTTACTCGAAGCATAATACTGTTTTTAAATGCTAAGATGCATCTCAACAAAGCATGTGCTATTGGCACAGCACATAAAATTTTGAAGAAACTGATCAAATATGATAGAATCAGCAC
Organism: Ignelater luminosus; assembly: GCA_011009095.1. NCBI lineage: Eukaryota > Metazoa > Arthropoda > Insecta > Coleoptera > Elateridae > Ignelater > Ignelater luminosus. The sequence continues at coordinate 122,880 of VTPC01091296.1, forward strand.
AGTTCTTTATACATATGGATTAACCAGAAATAAAATCTTGGTGCAATATCACGCAACAATTGCACAGTAATATTGTTCATACCTCAAGAATGATCTACTACAATCTACAAGCTCATAATCATGTGAAAAAAGCACGTCGCATAAATAATGTGCTGTGCCAAGAGTATTTATGTTCATGGTCAATGTTTCATGGGCAAAATCCCACATGGTTTACTAAATGTGACAGAGGACATGAGTTCCAAATTTCTTGAAATGCAATATCAATAGCCATAATAAATAGGCTTGAGGAACAAGAACAGTGAATGGGACTGTGAGCAGGCCACAGCGTTGATTTGACTAATAATGGAAGAGTTGAAAATATCAAACCTAATTAAAGTTTAAGCTGACTATTTCACTTTGGGAAATTTCCGGTTGGGATTGATAAGGATAACGACCGACCGTGCTTGTCTGACATGTAGCAAAAGCGAAGAAACATTTTTCTATTTTTTAGGGGAATGAGATGTGCAACCGACACGACGGTTTAAAACTGACTATTACCTCATGAGTAATCTAACTTTCTAACATAGAAAATGTAAAACAGTATCTACCTTACTGGTACGTATTTACTAATGTCCGGCCCAGCTAATGTAATCAGTAATTCCACGTACTTCAAGGTACTGACCGGAGCTTGTTTCTTTTTATCTCGCACGAACTTTTCATTATTGGGTTTTTCTTCTGGCAGTGTTGCAAAACCTTCTGGTATTTTGTAGTAATTCTTACAATAAAAACACTGATGAAATAACCATTCTTCTGTTGCCGTGATGGTGCATCTCATGTGTTGTGCATAATCAGTATCGTTATGATCGGTAGGGAATACGGGAAAACAACTTTCATTATAATTAATATCTAATTGCAAAACATTCAGCATGGAAGGAATGCTTGATACAGTATCTCCAAACAGTCCGGTTATGTCTTGAGATTTACTGGGCTTGTATGATTCCTGTAAGAGTAAACTGTATTTTATGAATCAATAAAAGTACTTAAGAAATAAATTAAAGCTTTTGCTACTATCCATTGACCAATATAAAATAAAAGAAAAAACTTATTTAATGTAATTATACATAATTGGCTTCCCAGGTTGGGTACCAATTAATCACATTTGGGTAATAAACCCAACAAAGAAGTGGGTACATTACAAGACAAAAGCCCTTATTTAGGTTCCACCCATTAAAAAGATAAAAAGCAAGAAAAAGAAGACCGGAAGAAAATGAGTTTTAATTACAAAATTATAACAATTCAGCAGATAGACAAATTGAATATTTCTAACACTATGTTTAAAGTAAAATGTAAAATACATAGATAAAATGTTTTATTGCAAATTGATTTCAAGGTTCTATTGATATAAAAAAAGAAAAGAAAGAAAGAAAATTAGGTTAGGTAGCTGTCTTTATTATTGTCAACTACTATCAAATCGTAAACCAGAGATAAAAAAGAGGATTGAGAGGGAAAAACAAAAAATGAAGCCTCAAATTAGTAGATAAATAAAAAATTTAATTTCAAAAAATCAGCTGCTCCTATTGTAAATTTCAAAAGTCGAAATAAAAACAATCTTATAATCAGAAATGTATTAACAGAATTTCTCAGAAGTGAAACATCCAAAATTAATTCGTAGCTATTACAGCCAGTTCACCTCGAATGTCAACCATCAATGACGCTAAAAATGTTCATAGATTAGGAATGTGCACTTTAAATGCAATCGGATTCAACACTATATGTAGAATAAATTGAAATGAAGTGTTAATAAACATAAGGAGTGCCTAGAGGAAATGTAACCTTCATCAAGGTTTGAATTAACTGAGAACTAAAATTTATAACTGACAAGATGTAAATGACCTTATTCAGTGTCTAAATCATTGCTTTTAGAATATCCTTTGTTTTGGGCCTGAGTAAAAAGTATCAAAAGAATGAGAACAGAGGTATATGGTCTGTTACTAAATAACTGAAGTATTTCAAAATTCTTTATGTAATATTGGTTTTTTCTTTTTATTGTCCAAAGTCAAATATCAAATTACACCATGCAAGTATAGAGATTTTTATAAACCTAACTCTTACGCAAATCGTCCTTTGGGAATATACAATTCTTTTCTCAATACCTTAAAAATCTAAAAACAAAAAACAAAAATTGGAATTTTTTTGGAAAAATTTTAGAAACTAACACATTACTATACGCATCAATCTATAACTTTATAGATTTCAATGTTGAGGCTCTCGTCTGAAACAGTTCGTACATTATGATTTTGTAGTGTAGTTACATCGTTCAATGACAACTTTCCTGTTCGATCAAAATTTTGCACATCACCAGGTGCGTGACAATTAAGTTAAACTGCATTACCTTTCTTGTTAATTAATCCCATTTTTATGACTAGGCTTAACAAGTTAAAATCATAACTTAACTCATCAATTTTCAGGCATCTGACTAGATTGAGTTAGGTTAGTTTAAGCTAAAATACCTTTATGGACATCATTTACTCATTCTACAAACTAACATTTTTATAAATCATCTATCTGTTTTCCATTCCTGCCACTTAAACATGTATAATACAGTCTTCATCAAAGCCTGTTACAAGATGAAATGAGTTTAAAGACTCAGCTAAAAAATTAACCATTTCTATTATTAGGTTTAACAGGTTAAGATTGAGTCAGGTTAGTCTAAAGCCGAAATAAACCACTTCCTCTACTCATTTTATAAACTACCATTCTTGTAAGTTATCTATTTATCTTCCATCTTCGACACTTTTGCTTTAAGAAGCCACCAAAAGACTAAACGTGTATGACACAGTTTTAATCAAAGCCCGTTACAGGATGAAGTGAGTCTAAAGACCCAAGAAATTTAACCCGCGTTAGTATTGTAGAATCCAACTAGCTCAAAACTGGAGATGGTGTGGTTAAACGAAAACGAGGAACGTGAACAACAGCTTTTTCTGGCTGGCTGGCTGGGTCAAAGATTAGTTGAGAAGATGCGTCTAAATCTAAGGACTTCAACTACAGTAACGTATTCTAGCATGAAAATCCCTCAATAAAGTTTGCAGTCTGCACAAAAAAAAACTGTCGAGGTTCCAACTTAAATCTCATTAAATAATAAATGTCAATTTAGAATTATTATCTGTATCTAGATGATCACAAACACATTAAATATTTGGAATATCCTAACAAACTAACAAACCCTAGAATTTTACAATTAGTGTAACTCAATTTTCAAGTCTTATCTTATTTACATTACTGTAAAATAAATTAAAACTAATACTGACCTTAAGTGCTGATACAGTAAACGAAGATTTTGCAGTACACACAGTCGGCTGATTGAACAATATATTTGTGTAAACTCTTACAAACGCATGAGTTGTAACAGAACAATTTTCCGAACATCCCTTAACATTAACGTAACATTCACCACCGCATGTACACCAAAACTTTACCACAGTATCTAAATATTTTGCGGTAGTCAAGGTACATTTCATAAATACTCGTATCTCCTTAGAAATCCTTAATTCATCGTACATAGGTTCATCTGGGAAAGTAACAGTCAGTTCAGAAATCTTGCTATCTACAGAAATGGTACATAAATCGGAATGGTAATCATTCTTAAGATAGAAACTGTATTCCGATTCACATTTTAAAGGAACTGGTTCTAAGCATATAATTTTTTCAGTTGGGATTATTGTGGGTCTTTGAAATAATCCAGTAAACGTCATATAGTTAAATACGCTGCCTTGTAAGTAATTCCTAAGGTATATTGGTAGTTTGATGTAGTACTCTCCATGTATAGTTGGTGTAAATATAACTTTTAATATTACATCTTCATCCGGTCTCAACTTGCCTACTATAGCGTTAGGTAACATTTCTATTTCTTTTCCTGCTACATAAAATATCGAAAATGGATGTCGTACTTCATCCGTTCTTATACAGAAGTGACAGTTATCTTTCGATGAATTCCAGATTTTTATTTCGTGTTCTGTTTCTGAATTGTATTTCAAACAAGAGAAATATTTAAAATGCCAGTGTAATTTTGAAAACCGCAATAAATCTCCACCAACACCGCTACTTACTGATACAAGAGGTAATTTCTTGGGCATAGGTACAGGTCTCGCGCGATTCTCCAAAATGTACTGTTCTTCGTAAACTGAAGTATAAGTTATAGGATTTTCAGACTCTGGCATATTTAGAAATACTGGACCCAAAAGATCATTGATAACTATTGGTAAATAAAAGCAATACGAGGCTGCACCCATAGGATTGAAATGCAGATATAGTTCTTTTTGCTGGTTTGCTTCCAGTTCAATCTTCTTGACAGATGGTAATCTAATGTCAAAATTATGAGACTCTAAAATGGTATACTCGACATAATCATCTAAACGAAATTCCACAGTAGCTTTGGCTGTACTTCTATTCATAATTACAAATACCTGTCTTTCGAAAGAGTTAGGTACGATCTTTCTTAGCTGTAAGATTTCAGGCTTTATTACAATTTGTGGGTAGATAACATTTCCAGATATTTGAAACTTCATAGTTTTTACCTTTTGAACTTCAATTTCAACCACACAATTAAACGTAATACAAGCTGGTATCTTTACATAAACAGTAAAAATTTGTTCTGAATAACCTTGAAAAACTCCTTCAGTAGGCGTGATGGATATTCCTCTCATAGGTTTAGGATTTAAAACAGCAAACGTAACTGGTTCGTTTCCTAAATTCTTAAGTACCATAATACCACGCAATGGCAAATTTAATGGTATGTCGTCAAAAGTTATTTTTGGATTTTTAAAAGTAACTTTTGGCGGTATCAAATTAACTGTAACATTTACAGTTTGATTCCTTCCATATTCCGACCATAAAGTAACTTCAACACCTGAAGGAGTAGAATGATTTGGAACATAAGTCGCTAGGCAGGTAATATGACGACGAGGAGGGATCGTTGCACTAGATGGTTCAAATAAAAAGCAAGAATCTGGAACTTGCCACTGGAAGGCTATTGGGACGTTTAGGGGATTAGAAACATCTAGGTATATGTAAGGACATTGATCAGATTCAAATGTAACATCTTCACGGTCAAATCTTACACGCCTTTGAACAACGTCTATGTTCATAGAAACTGGAAAGGTGTGGTTATCATTAACTATGAAATCTATTACAAGATTGTGACGGCCCACTGTAGAATCGGAATTGTAGTTTAGCTTCATGTCAATTTCATTGTGAGGTTTTATTATTTGATGTTCGCCATCTGGGAAATTTACTACTGGCTTCCGTGATTTTGCAAAAATCCGAATGGAAAAGTTGTTTTGATTACTGATTGTTATTGTTCTTGTTGAGATACTATTTTGAGCAGCCTAGAAATAATTAGAAATAAAAAATGCTTTTGTTATCTACATTATGTACTAATTGTCAGAAGATATACGTCAGAGTTTTTTCCAGTTGGTGTATAACCAGAATTGTATTGAAAAACAAGTTAGATAAAAGAATTTAACTTTTGTTTTTTGTTATAAGGTCAAAAGTTATTAGAAATACAAATTAGTTAAGTTTTACGTACAACTTACATTACAAGCGTCTTCATATACGGACGATATTGAATTGTTTGGGAATGGATGACAATAATAACAACGGTCCATTCACGTGTGTCTCTTTAATTTAGCCAAAATGGTTGGTTCTTCCCTAATGGTTTATTACTTGTACGGTTTTGCTGAAAAGACGTTCCTACCGTAGAACACGGTAATGACAAGTTAAGATCACAACTAACAATATTACTTTTGGAAATAAACTCTCTTTTATCTAAAGATGGATAGTGAATGGATAGTTTTCCTATAAGGGAGTTTCAGCGTTTCAAAAATGTCTTCGATACAAGGCATTTGCCTCTTATTTCTGTGAGCAAATACAAGAAACAAAAATGATATGAGCCTTGAACTATCAAAGCCAGCAGAATTAATAAAGAATATACAGTGTGTCCAAGATAAGGATGCACAGCATGGGGATCTTGGAAACGGTAAGAGATACAGGATTGGTTAAATGGGATGAAAGTTGGCTATTTATAGGACCTTTTTGTTGGCGTTTGCAAAATCTAGATATCTTGGATAGTTTCAGAGATATTTAAAAAAAATAGATTTTTCAATTTTCGTTATTATTTTTTCTTTTATTTATTTGAAGAGATATCGGAAAACTAAAACCACTTTTCAATTGCCACTTTTTCTTCTGTATTAAAATACGCTAACAACATTCCTGTACAACGTTTCGGTTTCGAGGAACCATTATCAACCTTATTTTTTTAAATAGGCGGAAAAACAATTAAAAATTGTTTTGAATAGCTCTTGTTGTCACGAGTCTAATGATGTAAACATGATAGGGTTATCTTGATTTCTTATGCTATAAATAAATGCATTCTGCAGTACCCTGACCTGCACGATCACCTAATCTAACACCGTTAGATTTCTTCCTCTGTGGTTATGTCAAAAATCATGTGCTCAACCAAAGTTTTGAAGATGAACAGCAATTATTACAGTTGATCACAGCAGCGTTCAACACAAAAAAATGAAAACCAAAACAATCCTTTGCTAACGCCAACAAAAAGGTCCTATAAATAGCCAACTTTCATCCCATTTAACTGATGCTGTATCTCTTACCGTTTCCAAGATCCCTATGCTGTGCATCCTTATCTTGGACACACTGTATACAGTAATGAGAACTGAAAAATAGTACAAATCTTGTGTAGAGTAGGAAAATCTAATACAATCTTGGTCTTTACTTATCACAACCGAGACAGTTGCAATTGTAGTCGTTTATTCATTTTTGCTCTTTTTTCACAAAATTATTTTTAATTGTTATTTTGGGTAATGTTTCTTAAATCACCTGAATAATCTCTAAGACGACAAATTTAGGAATTGTTTTTCTGCTTTAATGATAAAGAAATTACGAAACACTCAGACTAAGTAGATCTTTTGGGAAATAACCAATACTTGAAACAATTCTCTTTGTTTATCAGTCTTCTCTTACTAGAGCAAACATTTGAGGATTGGTATATGGTAAGAACGTATCTCTAGGTAATGACATGTGAAAGAAGGGGTCTCGAAGAACTCTTTAGCACTGTGTTTTGGCAAAACCTAAAATAGTCTTCTTCAAAGAATTTGAAAATTCTATATTTCACGTGAGCCTGCCAGACAGAAAAACAGTTTCGTGTCCTTTTTCAATATTGCAAAGACCTATCCAGAGAGTTACAGACTGTAAACCAATATTCCTTGCCTTTTCTTCTTCTCAAACTGTTTCCATTATCCACTTATTATATATTCCGTCAAACGTTGAATTGCAAAGACAAGCTTCGAGTCAAGGTAATTTAGTCGGACTGTTTAGAAATTCCTTCCTCTTCAGCCAAGCAGTCATAACTATAGAGAATGAAATAGGAATTGAGTGGCACGCATAAAGCGAGCAGCCGGCAATTTTTGTCAGTTAACGGTGTAGATGGTTGGTTGTACAAGAGTCGTTAGATCAGGTGCAGAGCATCAGATAGTCTGGGATCTTGTGATCCTTGGTCAGCAGTGGCGGGAAAGACAAGCTTCACTTTTGTCTAAACCTATACACTTTTGAGACTTTCCGTTTTATTGTCAATTACAGAATAGGCCGTTTTCTAATCGCGTCTTCATATGTAATAAGCCAAAATTATTTAAAAACTAAGCTAGTTTTTTTTGGAATTATTATGAAGTCGATAAAAAGCATGGCAATAGAACAAAACACAAAAAATGTTTTTGAATCAACCTGTATCTACCGTATCGCTAAGTAATAACATTCTAGATTGTATTTGGGAAATACGAGGTTTGATCCCAAGAGCCGACTGTTTTTACCAAGGTTTTTGGTAGTTTTCCGTTGTAGTGTAATAGCAATTTCCACAAAATCTAATTGGCTCTTATTCTATTTTTACTTTCACCCTCCCTAAAAAATTTCCATTTTTGGTTATAGGGGACTCTCCTAAGGCATATATCTATAAGCAAATACCATACCAACCTATAGCCCTTAAAGACCAACCAAAATCTACAAATTTTTTTAACTTTCTAGTTTCTTTTCCCCTCTGGGTGTTTGGTTACAGACTTATGCTTAAAATTCAAAACGATTTAGCGCTTCAACGTTTAAAAACCTTCTATATCGATTAAGCTTCTTAATATAGTTACTCAAAACATCATCACCGCGTTTGTAGCAATTTTTATTCTTGTTTTTCTCTGTTCTAAAAAAACTTTTTTGATGTGTGAAGTTTTTGTTTCAAAATCCATGTAGGTGCTTGTTTTGTGATTCACTCGTAAACGCATATAGCGTGAATATTAGGGAAAAATATTTAAAAATATGGTAGCCTTGGATAATTTATTGTAAACGGTAATGTTCTAAAGAAAGTTACTTTGTAACGCGGCCTAAACAATATTTTAATAATTAAAAATTAACTTGATTCGTCTAGAACTGGTAAAGTATTCAGTAGTTCTTCCGTTACCAAGTAGAGGGTGTTATGTAAGTATGCAGCCACAACATCAACAGTTGAATAAGATGGCTTGGGAATACTTAAATCTGCGAGAATATTTCTGAAGAACCCTTTCTCTATTTAAAATTCCAAACAATTACAGATCAAGTGTGTAATAGGGCAGGGTTTTCTTAGTTCCTCTTGGTCAACTTTAAGTGTTAATATCTTTTGAAGAAGAACAAGTAAAAAAAAGTTTTTGAAGGATATGATTTACTTTATCTAACAGTATCATCCGTTAAGGTAAGGCTGCATACTTACATAACACTTTGTATACGTTGGTTTACCAGTCAAACTTGTTTTAATGGGGAATAAATAAAAGTATGCTCTGACAATTAGTAGATAATGCGCTACTATAAAAAAAGTTAATTCATACCTTTCCTATTTTTATATAACTTGGGTAAACTTTGACTTTATTTAACTGTAAGGGCGATAGTGGTATAAAGGAGGGAGACTTTTTCTTTTCATCGTCTTTATGTGTCTTACATTTTGTTCTTGGAGCATCAGTCAATAATAAATCGAATTTATTAGAAATTGTATAATCTGATAATTTTAAATCATGACAACGCTGAAGCTTCCTTAAACGTTCTCCTTCTTGCCTGGTATAGTTCTGATAGTAACTGTGTTCTTTACGTTTCAGGTCAGTCTTACTACTGGACAACTCATACGTATCTGGAGACGCACTTACAAGACGGGGAATACCGGCACAAATAGTACGACATCTAAAATAACAAAATTATTTACAAGTTAATCTGTGAGTTTATTACTGCCTAATACGGTTTCTCTGCTTACGTACTTGACTGGACTTTTCCAGGGTCTTAATGATTTGGGTCGATCATTAGGAAACGCAATTAAATCGTCATCATTCTTGTCTAGCGTCTTTTTAACTTTTTTAACTAATGTTGCTTTTGGTGTTTCAATTAACGTGTTAAATCGTATATCATCCGTTTTAAATCCTACTTCTTTTATATATTCCGGTGTTATTCCCATGTTAAACTTTGGTTTTGAACTTGTCGTCACAGATAAAACATTAAATGTTATTGGTATCTCAGCATTCCCAACTAGTACGTAATCTTGACCTTCTCTAGGTCGATTGAAATATAATAAATCGAAGGTAATTTTTGTTTTTACTAATCCTATTTTAGACGGATTAACAGTGACACCGACCTCCATGTTGCCAGATGGGGGTAGAAGTCCGCTCTTTGGTTCTACGTCGACAAAACAAACCTTCTTGTAACTAAATATTATAGGTAGCGATGAAGATCGATTTATTAAAAGCAGTTCCCTCGTTTCTGGCTTGCCAATTGGTATTTCTGTTAAATCTAACGAATCGGGTCTTACTATTATGCCGGCATATTCGGCTTCGCCGTATAATACTACGCGCACGATTCTCTTTAATGAAAGCGAAGTTTCTGGACGTACAGATTCGTTTTGGTATTCTATAAGTGATGCTTCTTCTGGAATGTTAAAAACAATAAATAAGAATTTATAATAAATGTATTTGCAAAATCTTTTTTCAAAAATAAAAGTTTGTAAACATTATTTTAATTTTGTATGTTGATATCATTGACCTTTGATGGTTTTATAATAATCTATAACAACGTTGAGTTTTTTCTAACGGAATTATTTTTTTATAAAGCTTTAATTGTTAATAATGCGTGATAATATTTTTAAATTTAATAACTTTCTAAAATTAATACACAAAAATTGGAATTGTGTGCAAAAATATCAAAAACTGTTATTAATAGAAAAACTAAATCTAAAATATTTCTTCGTCAGTAATTTAAAATTTTGGCTTAGTAACTCTTTCCTAAATAAGGCCAGAGTTAAATTTTTATACAGGGCTTTCATTTGAAAACTTCCCACCCTGAACAACTCTTCAATTAGTAGAATTATCAAAAATCGCTGAAACACGTCGATTTTGTTTGGAAGGGGGACATTTAATAAACTGTTCTGATTAGTTGGGAAACATTTTAAAGGGTATAAGATTCTCAATCTCTTACATCAAAGAAAATTAAAATTGGCCTAGGCGTTCGTGAGCTAGAGACAGAAATGTATTTAATTCAATCAATACATATATCAGCTTACGAGTTTTAGAACTAAAAAAAGTTATGGTCAGTCAAAAGCTGTTGTTGTGAGCATTTTATTTCAAATATGTAAGAAAAAAAAAACACTTTGTGTACCATAATATTGTCTACTTACCTTCAAATGATAACAATCCCGACGCATTTGACATGGTGTCATCATTTGACTGATACCGATGGTCTTGATCCTGAATTACATCGTCTACATTTTCTGCAAACATAAATATAAATTCTTTTATTTATAACACTACAAATCCTCTTCCACAAGATGCAGTGCGAGCAGTCCCAGAAAAACATGCATGCTGCACGGGGTGTTTTACTTAAAACTTCCAGGAAAAATATTTTAGTGATTAGACAAGATTTTTAAATTTTGTAGACTGCATTAGCTATTTAGTGAATAGTTATTTTTTCTATGCTAATGCAGTTGCTTCAAATCAAGATATAGATGACATTCTAGTGCAAAGGCATATTTCAATCCTAGGACCGTTTAAATGCAGAACATCTGAAGTATTTTTTGCCCTACAAAAAAACTTTGAAAAATCAGAGATTTCCAAGTATCTCGGAAACCTTTTACTCTTCGAAATTACTTCATAATACAAAAAACATTTTATACCGAATGATCTCTCAAATGCTCTACATTTGAACGTTTTTAGGATCAAGAAATATTTTTATATTACAACGTCATCTACATCTTAGGATTTGAAGTAATATCGTACGTTGGCATAGAAACAAAACTATTTTTTAGTCTCTAGCGAAAATTCAAATTTCTTGTCTAATTACTGAAATATGTGGCTTAGGAGTTTTAAGTAAAACACCCTGTATATTAATGCTGTGGATTCTGTTTATAAATTAAAAACTCTAGATAAATGAATTTAGATAACTGTATCTTTCTTACTGAAAAAGAATGTCACATGAAGTTATTGCATTTACATTTACATTAGATCTTTAGACTATACAAGACAGTCAGGAATTTAGTACATAAAATTGATCTTTAAAAACAGGAAACAAACAGTTTTTTTATTACACATTACTTAGTTATCCGGACACAATTTGCAGTTCTTCTTATACCAGAATCCACTGCAATATATAGGGTGAGTTTTTTCCGATGTTTAGTATGGGGATCTCGAAAACTAGCGGAGATAGAGAGACTATTAAATGGGGAAAGAATTGCAGTTTTACGAGCTTAATTTAATGAGTTTCTTGTTTTTTAGAAAAAATGCATGGCTAACTAGATATGTCCAAAAATAGTTTTTTTGTTGTTTTGTTTGGTGCTTATAGCTCTGGTATTATTGACTTTAGAAAAAATGTGTAAAGGCAAAAGTTGTAGGTAAGTATGTGCTTAATAATACAGTCTAACCAAATTTTTTATTTAAGCTATACCTTTTGAGTTATGACACAAATTTGTGTTTTTTCTAATAGAAACCATAGTCGGCCATGACTTTATAAAAAAGGCCCCTTTTCAACGATTCTAACGATATACCACTTGACATAGTTAGTTTTATAAATAAATAAATTATAGCCTTTTGTTCTTTTCATTTTGGAACTATTCAAGTAGTACGCTATGGAAACAATTGATAGATGTGCATTGCATTTAATAATAAAATTGAAGTTAGTTATTAAAATTTTTATTTTAATTTCAAAATTATAAACATAATTATTTTGGTGTGAAATGTTTATTCCGCTGGAGTTACAATTTTAAATAAAAATATTTCTGAGACTCTAATAAACAGGGAATGACAAACGATAAATTAAGAAACAATAAAAGAAATTAGGATATAAATAAAGTAGTGCCGAAACAACGTAATTGAAGTAAGTAATGTATTTAAGGTAAGTGAACAAAGCAGATTTAGATAAAAATAGGTACTTCACTCATAGGTGTAACTAAAAACTAAAAACGCTGTTAACATAGTATGCCATGGAAACAATTAACAGATGCAAACGACAATTACCTATTGACAGGTGCAAATCATTTAGTTTCTAATTAATGTTGATTTTGGTTTCGTAAATCATCAATATGAATTTTTCTAATCAAGAAAAGAGTAATGTGATTGAGTGTTACATTTTATGTCATAAAAATGAAAAGATAGGATATATCAAAAGTCGTACGAAACAGTAGATGATCTTAGAGAAGCTGTACTAGAAGTTTTTGCTACTATTGATGTACGTTCCGTTAGAAAAGCAACAAATTCGGTTTTAAAAAGGTGTAACTTGTATATTAATTATAATGTTGGCCCTTTTGAACATGTTTAGTCTTAAATACTTTACTTACTTTAATTACGTTGTTTTGGTACTGGTTTTATATTCTAATTTCCTTTATTGTTTTTTAATTTATCGTTTGTCATTCCCTGTTTATTAGAGTCTCAGAAATATTTTTATTTAAAATTGTAACTCCAGCGGAATAAACATTTCACTCCAAAATAATTATGTTTATAATTTTAAAATTAAAATAAAAATTTTAATAACTAACTTCAGTTTTATTATTAAATGCGATGCGCGCATCTATCAATTGTTTCCATAGCCTACTACTTGAACAGTTCAAAAATGAAAAGAAAAACAAGGCCATAATTTATTTATTTATAAAAATAACTATGTCAACTGGTATATTGTTAGAATCGTTGAAAAGGGACCTTTTTTATAATGTCATGGCCGACTATGGTTTCCATTAGAAAAAATATAAGCTTGTGTCATAACTCAAATAGTATAGCTTAAATAAAAACTTCGGTTAGACTGTATTATTAAGCACCTAATTAGCTACAACTTTTTTCTTTACACATTTTTTCTTAAGTCAGTAATAACAGAGCTATAGGCACCAAACAAAATAACAAAAAA